>JAJJWW010000295.1:0-44221 GCA_023531295.1 Papaver armeniacum | reverse complement strand
TGGAATTATCTCTTCATCCTGCGGAATCTTGCTACTTTCATAATCATAATCACTATCGGAGGGTTAGAAATTCATCATCACCTACTTCAGAGGTTCGGCATGACATCAGATCGAGAGATTTGGACAATAAGACATCATTCACAAAGAACTTCGGCTTCGAGGTGAAATTGGCGAATGTTAGTGCTTTTTGATGATTCCTACTCTCTATATCTTTAGAGTAAGTGAGATTAATCGAGTCTTCTTTCTGCCCGGGACGCGAAGCGGCGCAAGAGAAGCGGCCCGGCAGTCCATTTTCAACTGTGACTTTTGGCATAGCCAGTTTCAAAGTGGTCAAATATCATGACTATCTTCCTTTTGGAGATAAGATATTGGGTTAAATCCAAAGAACTATTCTCCAAATGATTCATGGCATTGTCAAAATTATCTCCAACCAAAACTTTCGATCCCGAGATCGCAAGCTCTTTTAGGTTAGAAACAAGTAAAGCGTTTTCATCGCAAGATAAGAGCCGATTCTTCTAACTTGGAATATTGATCCTTGAGTTGGCTTGTTTTTTTTTTTTTTTTACTTAAAGTTATTCTACCTTGGATAAGTTTATCCCTCTCAAAGAATTCTTGAGTTTATTTCTCGGTGGAATGAGAGATCGTTCTTGTTCTTCACATTTTTGATGGCAGACATCAAGTTAAGTTGTGAGGAAATCGCCACCTTATTTAATGTGAGCTCGCTTCTCTTGAGAAAGAGTTCCATTTTCATCTGATAAAGTTTCCAACTCAAATTAGTTGTAGTCAAAGAGCAAGAGAGACGAGATAATTCGCTCTTAATGAGCCCGCTATGAACTAAATCGCATTTTCTTTTAGAAAGATTTTCTATTTGATCAATGAATCATGTATGAAGATTATCTAATTGGTTATATTGCTCCATCCAAACGTCTCTGTCCATTGAGTTTCTTCAACAACAGATTCCAAGCGATATATCTCCATTTTTAAGCAGTTTAAAGCTTAAAAGGTAACAAGGGATTCTTGTATGTTATTTAAAAATATATATATATATATATATATATATATACCTTTTAAGAAAAGGAGAGGGGGAGTTGTACCTTTTAATTATTCGTTCTTCTTGCGAAGATTGTCACGATCCAGTGAGTCATTTTGAAGTTTGATTCTCAGATGGAAGTGTCACACTTTGCAGTCATGGCTTGGAGATTGTTCTTCAAGATTTTAACTTCTTGCTACAAAGACGTTTGCGAGAGTCTGGCCGAACCAAAGTATTTACTCAAAATCTCATGACATTAGACTTGATGGGATCGGACGAGGTCTTCTTGGCGTCATTCATAATATCCGATAAAACTTTGAAATCAAGTTCATTCCTCCACAGTTTTCCTTAGTAAGAGGGATAAACTCCGATGAAGAGTGAGTCGACTTGAGTAAGAGGGGAGAGTTGAATCATCTTTGGTCGTAGGGAATATCATGAGAAGATGCAATCGATGAAGTTTAATGGAGTGGGGGAAAGGCGAGAGGCATCGATAAGAGGAGAAGAAAATGGTTCATTCACAATAGGCTATCATGAGGAACTTCATCTATGGAAAACTTCAACATTGGAGGAAAATCGGCGACATTTTCGCGAGACGTTATGGATAGATTTATCTTGCGGCGATATCGCAGGAGGAGTTTAAGCTTAAATATAGGAAAAGGAATAGAGGTTTCAACATTTTAGAACAGCGAGATCTTTTGGGGGATCTATCGACGTTTTTGTCATCTGCGAATCACAAGTTAAATAAGAAAGCAGAGGCAACAATATTGTTATTAGAAGAGTAAATATTTCTTAATACCTTGCTATTCACGAGGCTTTTTCTTGTGTGCAACGGATTTTGGTTGCGAACCCTTGGATGTTTAGGATTATGGACTGAATTTGGTGCGAGGACGTTCTTACTAAAACAAACAATAAGGGAATTAATGGAGAGATGAACAAAATCAAATAAAGTAATCTGGTAGAAGAGTTCAAATGGATCACATGCGGTATGATCTACAAACCTGATGGCTCATGAGAACAATGCGAAGAGAAGATTTACAACAAGATGAACCACAACAAAAGTTGCAGACGATAAAGGATTCACAAAGAATGCGAGAGATGAAGAAGATGAAGTAAAAGAAAAGAAGATATTCTCGATAAATCTATTCTTAAATAGACAAGAAAAGGATGACCGGTTAGCATTTAATGTCTTGGGTAAAAGGGGAATATGTAACATGTGGGCTTCATTGATTTAAGGAAGTTTGTCGGCAGTGAAAAGATAAAGGAAAGAAATGAACTGACGCCGCGACATTTTGAAAATACTAATTCTCATGACGTTCTCTTCTTCGCGGAGAAGACATGAGAAGAGGCAAGATCTAGGATCAGAATATCGCAACACCAAGATTCTTGAATTCATAACGACACACTGCGAAGATATATCGCGGGATGGAAGTAAAAGCACGTAATGGATGACGGCGTAAATAAAACACGAAAGATGTGAAGATGTGGCGAGATCGAGGAGTGTGCGAGATTTGATATTTGTACATTTGCGAGACTTCGCAAGACATACCCTAAAATAAAGAGACTGACTTAGTCATCGGGTTATATAATGTCTATATAAAGAGCCAAATAGGCCTAAGGAAAGGAGAGATCTTTTTCGAGTGTTGAGCAAGTCATTAAGAGAGAGAAAGTTTAGAGTGGTTGTAATTCTTTGGTTTATCTCTTGTTCATCTTGTAATTTTTCTAGAGTTTGATCAATAAAACTTATAATTGTTCATCTTAAAAATGATTTAATTGTGTGGAATCTTGTGAGGGGTGTAGTGTGGGATTTCCTGCAACTACAATGATGAACCCTAAATTAGCTATAGATATGGATGTGAGTTCAATCAATTCTATACTTAACTAAAAAAACATTCAATCATATTGCAATACATCAATCATGCAATTATTATAACCCGTAGAAATCAAACGATAATATTGAGAGAAAACTAATTCATAAAAATCATAACTTGGTTGCAAAATCCAACTACATATTTAACCAATAAAAATAAATCAACTATTTGGGTTTTTGGAAATCATCACAAAGAGTTTAGAAGAATCTATCATGTGAAACCCTAGAAAACAAGTAGAAGCCTCCCTAATGGAGATATCTAGGTTTAGAGAAAGAGTTTTCTATTTATATTCTTCTCTCATTCTCCATAAGGATACTCTTTCCAAATTTAGGTCTTCTCAAAACCCATCTCCAAGTGGTCCACCAAGCCCATGTGTGAAAACATCTCTTCTCAAAGTCACGGGTCCAAACCTAAGTTCAGTGAATTCTTGATGTCATCACCAATTTCCGGTCACCGTGAAACAATCACCGACCACCTGAACCTGTATCCGACTACCATAACTCCCAGCAACGCACTATCCTTCTCTGCAGTTCATACACTCACAATTCAGAGCAATACATCACATATGAACCATCTAAACCAATTCTTGAATTCTTGCAAAAACGTGCCCAAAAGCGCAACTCCAAACTCATATATCGCGGCCGAATCATACATCCAACACATACCCCTTCGCGATTCACCGAAATATTATGATCCATACTCTAAGCTCTGAAATCCGGCATCCCGAGCTGGTACCACCGGCTCGCCATTCTCGCCCACTTTTCGCACTATTTCTGCAGCTAGAAAACTATCTCAGGCCATACTATTCACAATCCAAAACCACCATTGCTGCAACTTCGAAAATCTCAACTGTACCCAATTCCATTCAGTCACAGATGCAACTCACAGCCTATTCCATAGATCGATTCATTACCACCACTATCTCAGTCCATCTACCTGCAATTCAGCCTTGCCAGTAAACCCTCCTTGCTTCTAAGTGACTCCTGGCCATTGTCTCTAGCGCCGCATACCCAGCCATCACAGCTGCAACACGGCCTACTATTTACTTAGCTCCATCATTCCCTTTACTTCATTGTAATTCTTCTCAGCTGCTCAGCACCAGTTCCAGCTCATTTTGAACCATTCTCCATCTAAGTTCATTCCCTGCACATTTCATTCATATACACAGTCCTAATCATTCATCTAGTGCAATTCAGGCATTCTCACAGCTCAAACCTTCAATCCATTGGATGTTGCTTCCACTTTCAGCTGCATCTTCCGCATCTTGCGTCACTGCATTGAACTCTCAGCTGCAATACCATGACTTCTAAACTAACAGCACATCTTCGGCTCATCCTTGCACCACCAGTTGCCATATCAGTTTCATTTCCACCGCCAACAACACATTCCCCTTACAGCGCATGTTCTTCTCCATTAACTTCATTTCAAACACCAGCCAACAACACACAGCTCCCATCTCTTTACAACTCCAGCCAATGAAACCCATTGCAGCAATTATTCTTCTCATTATCTGTAGCCCCTTGCACCTCCTTGAACTTTATGTAGCTTCTCCATTTCAGGTTCAACCATTCACTGCAACATAAACACCAACATTGCCACAATCCATTGTAACCTGCACTTCAACAGCTCAAACTCAACATCTGCAGCCTCATAATCGATCCTACAATGCTCGAATATACCCTTTGTACCAATCATTTTCGATCCAAACATCACTCCAAATGCAGCTCTTCTCCATTCCTGCATCTCAGCTTCCATTTCTATTACAGTCACCAATCTCTATCACCTCAGTTCAACCAGCCTTCAACTAGGACAAGCCACACTTCACTACAATTCCACCCAACAACCATTTAGTTCACTAAACCATCTCAGTCAGCTCCCAACAGCACCTGTAGCTTCATGCCAGCAATGCAATTTCACTACAGACCCAGATGCAATATCACCAAGACCCATGGCTATCCTTCACTGCAGCTGCTTCACATCAGTGTAATTCATGCCTGCACTTCCATGCCATCTCCTTCTCAGATACCAACACCATGAGCCATTGCACATTCTCATCATCCTTGTGCTTCAATAGCAGCTACAACCATCACAGATCAAATCCCAAACTCAATTTCATATTTCAAATCATCCACAGAACCCTTGTAACTCAGCCAATCAAAGATTCAAAGCTACAGCTTCTTCATCCTTGAATCAACAACAGCTACCATCATAACCTAATCATCATTTCACAGCAACCACAGTAAAACCCATTTGTAGTTTCTCCACCAATCGAACCCATTAATCCATTCTTCTGAATCATCAGCAGAAAACCCATCTTATCATTATTGAAATCAAACCCATCTTCCTGTTTAATCACTCAAATCTTCAATTCAAGCAAACCCTAGATTTCATTTATAATCCTTGAACAATGACAACGATTCTTTCTTTATCCTTGTGGCAACCAACAACCACCTTCTTCTTTCTCCTGCCCTCAAAATCTCTGGCTTCATCTTCTCGATTCCAGTCTCTACAGAAGCAACAAACTAAAATTGGGGAAGAATGATTTTATTCTTCTCGACTTAATTGATAAGGTTGTAGTACGGCCGTATTTAGGCGCCCGACTGATGGATATGGGCCACCCCTGATAATACAATCTCTCACTTCATTCTCAATGCATGTCAGTTCTCCAGCACTGACAAGCTTAAAATCTGATTTTTCTCGTTACTTTCACATACGCCGTCGGATTGACCTCATTCTTTCGTTGTTGGCTCCGTCTTTTCGTTCTCTTCAAGATGATTGAGAAGAAGCCCTGGATTTAGACGAGTTCCACTTTCTTTTACTCAAATGACTCCAAAACACCTATAAAACTCAAAAGCAAACATAAGATACATAATTCACACGAAAAGTAGCAAAGAAAGCATAAACAATAGATAAATATTAAGGTATTTTACAACACCTATCAAATTCCCCCACACTTATAGGTTCTCCTCTCTTTACTCACAGAAGCAAAATCAAGTCTTTCAAACCAGGGGTTGATAAGCTAAAGTTGAGATTATCCAGTTGGAAAAATGTTCCTCTCAACCCTGCTGGAAGGGAAATCCTAATTAAAACTGTTACCTCAACAACTAGCATCTACCAAATGAACTACTTCAGAATTCCAAAGCAAACTTGTCAAGACTTAAACAAGCTTCAAAGAGACTTCTTTTGGGGGGGGAAATCTGGAAAATCCCAAAGGCTACTATCCAAAGGCTTGGACTATAATATGCAAACCAAAGGAACTGGGTGGATTTGGCTTCATGAATATGGAACTCTTCAACAATTCTATGATTACCAAAATTGGATGGAGGCTTGAACAAGACAAAGATTCTCTATGGTATCAATTAATGGATTCCAAGTATCTACTGGGAAGAAATGTCCTAAATATGGATACAAAAGCAAAAGATGAAGACTCTTGGATCTGGAAAGGAATTCTTGAAGGTATACAGAACATACAACAACACTGTGAGTGGAAGATTGAGAATGGGAAGAGAATAAAAATTTGGTAAGACCTCTGGATCCCAAACTCAACATCTAAGCTTATAAAACCCAATCATTGTCCACAACATATAGAATTACTAACACACCTCATGCAGCCCAATGAGAACTGGAATATTCACCTTATCCATCACATTTTCAATCTTAACATTTCTCAAGCCATTCTGGCTCTGAATACTCATCCAGGGGAAGAAGACACCATCCAATGGAACTTAAATAAAACTGGCAAGTTTTCTGTCAAAGCCATTTACAAGGCAAAGATAGACAACTTGTACAGAACTGATACTCTAACAAGAAATTGGGAAGCTATCTGGAAAATGGGCATTGTTCCAGTTATCAAGATCTTTATCTGGAAATGTGCTCATGAAATACTGCCCATTAATGCAAAGACTGCAAGAATTCTGCATTATATTGACCATATATGTCAAGTATGCAATAGTGGGGAGGAAACCATGACACATCTCTTCTTAAACTTTCCTGCAACAACTGAAGTATGACATGAAATAATTGGAACCTCCCATGGCAAGTTTGATAATACCACAAACTTTATGGATTGGTTCAACTCCTGGTTTATCCCTGGAGTTACATCTGGAAACATTAATACCTATGCTACTACTTGTTGGTATATTTGGAAGGCTAGGTGTGATCTTGTTTTCAATAACACCAAGCCTAATGTCAAACACACAGCTCTATGCATTAAGAAACACTTATGTGACTATAACAGAGTCCACAACCTACCAACTCATGACCTGAATATTTTTTCTCTAAATGGGCAGAGTCTGACACTGAGGCAGACATTACAGTTCCATATGATCTAAACCAACATACTACACATGAGTTTGGTTTTATCATCATAATATGCACTATACAGGTGTTTGAGGGTGAAAACGGTTTCTGCTGATTACGGTAATTTCGCGTGAGTGGGTGAGAAACGAGTCTAAACCCTAAACAATGTACTGCACGGGAGTACTTTAGATTCGAGAGATCAATCTGTAAAAATCCGGACTAAACCAAGAAATGGCCGTTCCATACTTGCTTCGGTCATAAAGTGAAGGAGAAGGGTTGGTTTTGGGGAGGGAATAGAAGAGAGTGTTGAGACCAGAATAGTTGATTATGGAAGAGTATTTATTTGACGACTTGTATCAGAAAGTAAAAACGCTAGCAATGTGGAAGCTAACAGATGATTTAAGTGTTGTATGTTCCCGACCAAAATTTGTTCTTTGGTGGAAATAGGTAAGACCTATTTATACAAGTCGTAACAAAACGTTTTCTTCCGGTCCCATAAGAAATGGAAACTAGTGAGTAAAGTGGAAAGAGGTGGTAGCAGTAACGACGAGGAATTGATATTCCGTAATGAAAGAAACATTTCACCATTACTCCTTGTATTTACTAACCGACTCATTCTTATGGCACTTTCTAGTAACGGGCGTAGTGTACGCCGCATGTTGTAAACCGCCATACCAATACCCTAATGAGCATCCCCGGTTTGTGACATGTGTTGATGTCTCGGGTGTTTTCGTGGAAAACGTGTAGCATGTTGTTGTTGCTTGGAAAGTTGAGCTTGGGAGACTTGCCTACTCGGTGGTGACCCTCGGCGGTCGAGATTTTGCATTTTGAGAGGAAGGCGGCCGTAGATTGTCGCAACTCTTCGTTTGGAAACCCGGCGTTGAGCATGGCTTTGGCATGTGTTAGGCGCGGCCAAAATTAGGGTTTAGGGCAAACCGTGGTGTTTGGTTTCGGGCCGCAAGTTGCCATGCGTTAGGTGGACAACTTGGACGGCCGAGGTCTGCATATCAAACGGAAGGGTAGTCGTTGATTATTGCAACCCTTCGTTTTAGCAGCCAGCGTCGAGCATGGCTTTGGCATGTGTTAGGCGCGGCCAAAATTAGGGTTTAGTACAAATCGGGATGTTTGGCTTTGGGCCGCAAGTTGCCATGCGTTAGGTGGAGAACTTGCACTAGTACAAAAATGGGCTTCAGTAACAGTTAAAAACTGTCACCTAATCACTTATGTGACAGTTTTGAAAAAAATTTGCACTGTCACCAAAGCCTCTGTTACGAAAGGTCTATAAGAAACTGTTACAGAATCATGACTATAAAGTAACAGGATCCTCGTAAAACTGTCACTGTTAAGAACTTACAATAACACTTTATGGATAAAACTGTCGCTGGAAACCCAGTTTGTCGTTCTAAGTTAACAGTTTCTCCTTAAAAGCGTCATTGTTGACAAGTTATAGTAACACTTTGTGTACAAAACCGTTATCATAAATTCTGTTTCTTTTACTAAGGTAACAGTTTTTCTATGAGCCTGTCGTTGTAGAACTAATGGGATTTTTTTCCAGATAAAACTGTAATAGTATATCATATTATGTGACATATTATTTGTTAAACTGTCATCATAGACCCTCATTTTCAGTGGGTTCATGTCTTCCTGATAGTTGTGGAGAGGCAGGTTTTGAAACCAAATTGTTATGTTCACTTTAACTGCTTCCATTCCATCGAGGAGATAGTCAATATATCACATCTAATACAAATACATAAAAAAGAAAGAAAAGAGGAACTCCTATATATATATATATATATATTAATTTATTTAAACAAAATTGTTTCTGCATAGACTTGCTTATTCAAAAAGCTTTTGCAAAACAATGATGATACAGTATAGAAGAAAGTAGAATCAACTACCAACAATGTTAGCTCAAAACCTACAAGATGAAACATACTTCAAAAGAAGAACCCGACACAGAAAACTGGAAACACACTCTTGCTTAGTGGATCAAATCAAACTGGAAACTCATACTCATCGTCAAAAGATAATATTATACCTTGTGAATTTTGTCGCACAATGGGTGTATTCTAAGCTGCTTTATCGTTGCTTCAGCTGGAGATTTCTGCTTTTAGGTTGTTCAACCATATCCAATTTCTCTGCCATTACCATGCTCTTCAAGGATGCCATTTTCAATTTATCCTCGACTATCGATTGATGTTGGAGAAAATGGGTTGGGTCAATCAGCTGAATCAGTGGTGGAGTTGTACGAACCGATATTAGAGTATCCGTAACTACATTTCCAGAAGAATCTAAACTCAGTATCATTCATTTCAATGATAATAATATATTATTGTTAGAATGATATAATCTAAAGTAGTAACAGGGTTTTATGTATTCTATCACAACTAATGCTGCTGCAAATTTTGTACTCCAACTCTTGTCATGGAAGAAAAACTCGATATATATCTTATATTTTGATTTATGTACCTTAGTTTGCGAATTTCTCACATTTGACTTCTTAACTTCAGACATTACTTCACGATAACAGTAATTCTACCAAGGTCCACTGCAATTGAAAGCATAGGGATTAATCTTTTGGTGGTATATGGTCGAATGTAAAATACGGAAAAAAATAATTAAGACACGAACCTGAACTTAATTTGAGTTTGTTGTTTGATTCTGCAGATGATTGTGGAGCTTGGTCAGAAGTTTACACTTGACTGCAGAGGAGCTCATAGGCATCTAAATTGAAATTGGCATATCACATTCAGCTACAGTTTATAGTTAAGAGAATGTTCGGTACAGCTTGAAACCAGCCTACAAAAGGTCAAGTTCACATTCCCAATCAAACCTGCATTTCCAGGGGAAATCCCATGCCTGAAGTTCCAGTAGCATATGAACTATTAATCCGACGGAAATATCCATCCATAATGTTATTGAACAAATGAGATGACCATTAACTTAATACAAAACCAAAGACTCTAACTGCCTTTACAGTAATTGCAAGTGTCAAATAGCAGTGAAAATAAATCAAAATAAAAGATCAATCTAAATTCACTCTAAAGGAACAATAATAGGATTCCTTAATTTCATGTTGCTCAGCAGAGGGAAAAAGAAAAATGGGTTGCTTTGGTAAGTGTTATAATATACATCAAGTTGGCGAGTATTGATCTCCATCATGTCATATATGAACAAGTGGGCTAATGGCACATATGGCAAAAAGACATGCAAAATTCAGCATTACAAATTTCATGTGATTATCATGTGATTATACCTCAAGAAAATAATAGTATATAAGAATTATGAAACATAAACATTACCTAAACAAGGTTTGCATTTTTCCATCTGCTTCGACATCAAGCAACAGAATTAGCAGATATTGCATCGTTAGACTGATCCATATGAGAAATGTGGAACAAGCCAAATGTATTTTCATGGAAAAAAACAGGAAGTCTCTGTGAATTTAAAATCGTTTACTGATTACTAAGGAATCTAAATACACTTTACTTTTAGGGAACCCATCCATTTGGAATACCACTTATATAAATTACTACCGAATCTTGTAATATTTTCTGCTGGTTCACAATCCCCTAATCTAAATTCTAACGTAACTTAAAGTCACTAAGAAAACAGATCAATTTTATGTTTTTTGATTTATCTTCAAATTCATCATCATCACCTGTTGCATAATCATCTTAATTAGATCAAACATGTTCCAATCATTTAAAGAACCTCAAAATCGAATTTAAAATTTTGCATACAGAACCTAAATTGAGCTAGCAGTAAACATAAATGGATTGCGCAATCATTTATTAGTACAAGCATGGTTCAGCCAACCAATGAGTCTATACAGAATAAGTAATAAAATTTAGAACTTGAGTTTGAATATACCTGAGCAGGGAAACAGGACTCAATGACATTTTTTTTGTCAGAGTGAAGTCACAAACAAATTGAATTTAACTGAAGCCTGAACCAAAGACAGTAATTGATGTAAATAATTGAGAGTATCTACCTATAGAACTATAGCTGCTAAGGTAATTGGGGCAACCAATTTCAATTAATAATATTTGCATGAAATTTGGAGGACTCACAAACTAACGTAAAAGGATAAACAATACATGGGTAGAGTAAGCCAAAAAACAAGACCTAGTTCCTTGTTGTCACACAGTCAGATTAATACGAACTTATGCTCAGGATACAAGCTTTAAGCATGAGCAGTGAGGTTTTTAATATACTGCGTTGATAATTAGCAAAGTAAAAAAATCGATTTGATATTTTCTGCCTGGCCTACCAATAAATTTTCACTTCCTTTTGTCTATCCAACGATCTCGTAGATCAATATATCTCTTTCAGAAGCATCACCATTCTCGAAGAACTTCTGTACAACATTAGAAGCAGAATTTTTTCTAATAATTTGACTTCTTTTCAAGTGACTTTCCTCTCTCTTGTACATGCTGCAATCCAAGAATTGTTTCATATTTCAGCATTAACAAAACCCAAATATGTATGAAAAGGATCTAAATTCTATATGATACAATGGAAAACGATGTCAACCTGCACACAAGCAGATTCAATAATCTCATCAACCATGATTTGAGTCATCTGGATTTGTTGCTCATTTGTCCAGTACTCCAAAACAAGAGAAGCCAAGCAGCATGAGGACAGATGAAATAAGATAATAAAAAAAATACAATTATTATTCAAAAGTGAAATACAAATAGGAATGATGCACAAATGTACTATATTTTTACCTAAATAACTCGGCAAATACAAGGATATGTAGATGGTATTGCAACTTGATTACCATTCACAGAAACCATCGATCCAATTTTCTCTATTGGAATGCACTTGATATGTTTTTTTCTCTATTGGAATGCACTTGATATGTTTCTGTATCACATGACTGCTATGATCACACACACACATCTGAAACGCCTGCATAATTTGATCCACCATATAATTAGTATACCAATCAAAGGTGGAATCATCCACTGTTTGGCATCTTCAAATCTAATTAATGTATCATATTTTATAAATCAAACAAGCATCTCAAACAAGTACTAGTTCCAAGAGTCAAGTAGTAAGGGGTATAATATTTAGTGTCAAGCGCACTCCAATGGAGAAGTATCTCCAAGCATCTCAAACAACGCACTACAGTTACAGTTACCGAAAGAGGGAACAGAAGATTTAGCAAGTCAGACCTTTTGGATAAGGTAATTTACAAACATAAGTCATTAATTTAGAAACAGGGGGAGAACTTCATGAAAACAGACGCCATAGCCAGAGACTAGAAAAGAAGTCACACTACTCACCAGCCATAACTAAAATCCTAGTCCAGAAACATAAGAGCCACTATTTGTTTACCGACAACACTCTGGCATACCAATTTCACTAATCACTAACCAAATCACGCTAGAACTCTAAGAAACTGAACCAGCAAAGAAAAATTTACAAAAACTAACTTGAGGGATCAATACAAGGTTACACATCCGGTGGATGGAAATTTTACAAGCTATTCAAATCTAGGGCTTCATATACCAAACCTAAATAGAAAAATTAAGACAAACCCAAATCATAAACTAGGGATTTCGTTAAAAAAATCGAAAAACTCATACCTCGTAAGAAATCACTTTGTTTTTAATCTTTGAGACCACCATCAAAAACCCAATCAGCTTACTCAGAGCCGATATATTTCTTGAGATAAAAATTCCAGAGATTCACGGAGTTTCTAATGGAGATAAAAAGCGGGAGCTTTCAAGCTCGTATTCCATAAATGGGAAAAATTCAGAGCAAGTATGGATTTATGCAAAAGATGAAACCTTAGATTGGAGAAACAAAAGGAGATCCCAGGTTTTGGTAAGAGAAAAAAGAACATGAGAAAAGAGAGATGCGATCTTCTTCTACATAGATCACAATTGTTGAACGAGATAAGATTTTTCATCTCTAATGGAAACAGAGATTTATTTTATTTTTCTGAAGCAAAATAGAGAGAGATGGTGAAAAGAAACTGTGTTTAGCTTCTCATCTGCGGTTTTCAACAAAAACAGAAAAGTAGCGCTGGTTGAAAGAGGCCCACTAACAAAACAGACCACGACCAGTAGATAGTCAACCAACAACATCGTGTGCGTTAAGAGAAGGGATTTATGGAATATATATGGTAGATTACCACAAAAAATAACAGTTTTAGTCAGAAATGTCACTAAAAATGGAGGTGGCGGTAATTTAAAAGACTGTTAGCTATAAGGCTACACTTTAGTAACAGGTTTTCTTAAGAACAGTTACAATAGATTGAGAAAAGTAACAGTTTATAACTGTTACTGTACATTGATGTATAGTATCAATAAACTATAAAAACTGTCATTGTATAAATGTTTAGCGACAGTTACAAAACATACACCATTTTCCCCTACTATTGGCGTGAGTTTAAATAAAAAACTGTTACATATGTCTCACATCCTATTCTTTGGTGACAGTTCAATCATCAACTGTCGTGGTTTCTTATTGTGAACTGTCACCAAAGCCCACATTTGTACTAGTGTTGGACGGTCGAGATCTGCATCTCAAAGGGAAGGGTAGCCGTTGATTATTGCAACCCTTCTTTTTGGTTGCCAGCGTCGAGCATGGCTTTGGCATATGTTAGGCGCGACCAAAATTAGGGTTTAGTGCAAACCGTGATGTTTGGCTTTGGGCCGCAAGTTGCCATGCGTTAGGTGGCAAACTTGGACGGTCGAGATCTGTATCTCAAAGGGAAGGGTAGCCGTTGATTATTGCAACCCTTCGTTTTGGCAGCCAGCGTTGAGCATGGCTTTGGCATGTGTTAGGCGCAGCCAAAATAAGGGTTTGGTACAAACCGTGCAGTTTTGGCATTGGGCCAAAAGTTGCCACGCGTTGGGTGGCAAACTTGTTAGGCTGAGATTTCCATCTCAGGAGAAAGGGAAGCCGTTTATCGTGGCTACCTTCCGTTTGTAGCCTGGCAACTTCGTCTAAATTTGGGTTTTGCATGCTGAAACCCTAATTAGCGCCCTTTATTAGAATCGCTGTAGAATTCTCATACGAACTCGGATTTTGACGGTCCGCCCCTCCATTCAACCTGAAAAGAATTTCCTATCTCTCTACAGGTGGATATTTAGGTTTTGAGATCGTTCGAGAGGTGAAAACAGCCCGACAGTAAAACTCAATATGAATTCATGAGGGATGTTGCGGGCCCGAGGTGGCATAGCCGCGCCTGTGTCATGGATGGCATGGATTTTTGGTATGCGCATGCGGTATGTTTGGCGCGTTTTGGAAGTTGACGCTTTTTTGGAAAGCTAGCACGTTTTGGGAAGTTAGCGTGTTTTGGGAAGCTAGCATGTTTTGGGAAGCTAGCCTCTTTTGAGACCGTGGAAGGTTTGGAGCAACCTGATTGGTCAATGAAAGTAGGGGACCAGCAAGCTTTGGCATAGTTTAGGCGCGGCCAAAATTAGGGTTTGGTACAACCGAGATGTTTGGCCTTGGTCTAGAAGTTTCCATGTGTTAGGTGGCGAACTTGGATGGCTGAGATCTGTATCTCAGATGGAAGGGTAGCCATCGATCGTTGCAACACTCTGTTTGGAAGCCAGCGGCATGTGGTAGGGCCAGCATAGCTTTTGCATGGAGATGTGGCTGGCATGGTTTGCCATTGGCACGGTGGTACGACTGGCATCGGCATGCCTTGGCGCGGAGACGTGGATGGCATGGTTTGCCATTGGCACGGTGGTGCGGCTGGCATGGTCGGCATGCCTTGGCGCGGAGACATGGCTGGCATGGTTTGCCATTTGCACGGTGGTGCCGCTGGCATGGTCAGCATGCCTTGGCGCAGAGACGTGGCCGGCATGGTTTTCCATTGGCACGGTGGTGCGACTGGCATGGTTGGCATGCCTTGGCGCGGAGACGTGGCTGGCATGGTTTGCCATTGGAACGGTGGTGCGGCTGGCATGGTCGGCCTGCCTTGGCGCGGAGACGTGTCTCGCATAGTTTGCCATTGGCACGGTGGTGCGGCAGGCATGGTCGGCATGCCTTGCCGCGGAGACGTGGATGGCATGTTTTTCCATTGGCACGGTGGTGCGGCTGGCATGTGTAGGATCGTAATATCGCAACAAACAAGGTTCGCGGGATTAATAAACGACAGCATCGCGAAGGAGTCGCAGGAGCTAAAATAAACGACGCAATGAATAACGACAAGCAAAACATAAAGAAGACGTGAAACACAGGCGAGGTTAAGAAGTGTCGCGAGAACGAATGTTTGTGCATCTGCGACACTTCGCGGGACATTCCCGAAAATAAAGGATAGCTTAGCTGTCATCCACTATGTGTTACCCTATATAAAGGGCTGAGTGAATCTGTGGAAGGGAGAGATCTTTTTGGGGAAATTGTTAAGCAAGTCATTAGGAGAGAGAAAGTTTAGGAGTGTTTTAACTTCTAAGTGTAATTCTATTTTCCTGTAAAAACATTTCACGGACTCAATCAATAAATATTCTTGATCTTACATCTTTCAATGGATTAGTTAAGCAAAATTGAGTAAGGGGTGTAGTGTGGGATTTCCTGCTACTACATATGCGCTAGAAACAGGGATTGAACAGAGATTGACGTAGAAATTGAAAAGAATTTGGATTAACAGAGAAAAGGTTTGGAGAAGATACTCAAGAATTCATTGAAAAATAAAAATGGCTAGAAGAAGAAATGTACAAGGGCAACCAACGATTGTAAGAAGAAGTGGGAGACTTGCCGAGAAAGGAGGAATGAAACAGGGAGAATCGTCAAGGATGAATATGAGAAACGATGGAGAAGATCAAAATCAACCGACCATCTCCCGAGTAGCAAACGCGGTGTGGATTATGATAGAGTAAGTGTACATACTTGGAGGTCCGATTCTAAGACGAGAGGAAGAGGGAGCAAAGAACGGTGAACAATGGACAAGGAGAGCAAGGAATGAATGGAGAAATGAATCCGAAACGAAGAAATCGTAGCATTAGAAAGATTGAGACAAACAATACACGAAGAGAGACGGCTAGAGGCAGAGGAACGAGCAAACTTGACAAGACAAAATCATGAATTGAGGATGGAAAATATGAGGTTGCAAAATAGGAGATCAAGAAGTAGCGTGAGATCAAGTTCAAGATCGAATAGGGAAGAAAGAATGAGAGTTTTGCCAACAGAAAGTACCGAGGAAGAAAACCAACAAGAAACACAAAATCCAAGCACAGAGCATGGCGAGAGAAGAGGAGAAATGGAAGATCGTTATATTCCTCACCAAAATCTTCAAGATGAGCGGAATAGGGAAAATCAGAAACATGCAACTCCAAGGGCCGAATGACCAAATTCTTGAAGGAGAATAATCTTGCACGGAGAGAAGAATTGAGAAGAAACCGAGAGATCGAGGATGACATTGAGAGACATTACATTGAACAAGCGCGGCTAGCTCGCGAGAGAGAAAGGATAAGAGCAGAAATGGAAAATCAAAAGAGATGGAAGAGGCAATCCTAAGGAATAACCATGACAACCGCGAAGAATGAGGGAACAAAATCGTACCAATAGAAATATTAATGAAGAATATGAGAGGGTGCAGATGAGAGCCGAGAGACAGCCAAGAAGAGAGAACAACCGATATAATGGCGTGCGGGTGTGAAAAGAAACGAAGAAGAGCGTCACGCGGGGAAAGAAGAGGAGAAAATAACGAAAAAGAAGGTCAAAATAGGCACGAGCGAAGAAGGAGAGAGGCGAGCTAAAAGACCAGTAGAATCAAATTAGAGGCAAATGAACAAATCTTAAGAGAACTGGCTGAAATGAGAGGATTACTTGAATAATAATAGAAGGGAAGGAGGAAGGAAACAATTGGGCCGAAGCCATCACAAGGCCGCGAAGAATCCTTCACGCTAGAGCACAGATGGGAGGAATACCTCCTAAGTGCAATCTACCTGCATTAACCAACATCTTTGATGGAACAACTTTGTGCGGTACAACATATCAAGGCTTATATGAGATGTATGTTACAATGGGAGAATCATGATGCTATATCTTGTGCAAATATTTCGCATCAAGCTTAATAGGAGAAGCACTAAATGGTTTGAAGGTCTGCAAGGAACACAATCACATCATTTAACCATTTACAAGCCACATTCACGGGAGCATACATAAGTAACAACTCTTCGCGACCAGGTGTTGAAGATGTATTCGGAGTTGAAACAAAGGGTTGGCGAGAGCTTAAGGCGATTGACAATAAGATGGAGGACCATGTGTAGCGAAATGGCGGGGACGGGTTGAGGAAAGATATCTCATACTCTCATTTGTGAATGCTCTCTTCGCGACCAACTTGTTATACATTCAAATTTTAGAATCAAAAATACAATCACGATGGGCGAATCAAGCGAGAATTACATGAAGAATATATTGCCTTAGAAGAAAAGCAGAATGAAATGAATTCTTATCCGATCGCGAACACAAGCTCTAATCTGCGAACACAAGCTTGTCCTCAATTCATAAATACGATTCAGCGAGTACTTAGCAAGGACAAAACAAGGAAAGGCGATGAGGGACAAACAGAAGATAGTAGCCATGGGAAGCCACGATCAAGAAGAGTTTGAGCGAGAAAGGAACTACTACAACCGTAATGACAATAATAAGATTCGGAGGCTAGATCATGTGCAAAAACTTACGGTGGGCGAAGGCAAAATAACCGTGGAGGGCGAGAGAAGTCGCGAATAGTATGGGAAGAGATTAAGATGCCTCCACCGAATGCTAGTGTGGAAAAGATATGGGAAGCTATACTTGTGATGGAAAATGTACCAAAGCACCTTGGAACGTGGGAATGGAACCACCGCTTCGAGCGATAGAAGTCATGAGTTTTGTTCTTACCATCGCTTCCATGGGCATCAAACAAACGATTGTAGAAACATAAAGAGAATTATTCTCGGGATGATTGATCGGGGAAGTCAATCACTTTCTAAAGGGAGAAGAAAGCAGGCCGGACATTACCACCACCACTGGGATGCATGTAATGAAGGTCAGTGAAAAGAAAGGAAACATTTGTGATAGAAGTCGGGACAAAAGCTAAAAATTTGAATTGCAACTCTATCGTTCACTCCTATCGCACAATCGAAGATTTTCATGATAACGTGCTCGATAGAGTCTTTGCGAGAGATGCTAATGATAAAGAAATAATGAGTCTCAGCGAGAATGACGCATGATTAGAAAAATGGCAAAGCAAGACTATTTCTTTTTTCTCGCGGATAAGTGCCAAAAGGAAGAGAAACACATATTAGCCGTTGGTTGTGAAACTGAGATTAACCCAAAACCAATTGATGGAGAAGATGATGAAGCGGCTTTGTCGGGCGATCAACCGAATCTAATCGATCTTTGGAAGTTCTATGAATATTCTTTTTTTACCATACTTACAAGACGATGGGAGGAAAGGATGAGGATTTGATCCCTCGACATACAAGATATATGGCTTTAATGGTACTGCAAACAAGCCAAAGGGAGAGGTTCACATGAGAATACCTCTACAAGGATTATCAAGCGATGTTTTATTACGTGTGGTTGGCGTGGAATCTCCATATAATGCGCTGATTGGGAGGCCATGGCTTCATGAAATCTTTAGGGTCGCATCAACATACCACCAATGTATAAAATTTCCACATCCAAACGGCATTGGTATTATACGAGGAGATTGGAAGGAGTCGCAGTGTGTCATGAGGTCGATGTAGAAAGCTGCAAGAAAGAAATGCCAAAAGAAAGGGTTGGAAGCAACATGTGAGAAATGAATGAGAGAAAGGAAAAACTAATGGTAGATGCTATAGAAGTAAGACTGAACATATCTCGCGAGGTGAATGCAGAGAGACAGCCAATATTATGATAATAAAGAAGCAAAAGATATGAGGAACAAAAGGCATAAGAAGTGAATAATCAATAAAAGCAGGATGCAAAGTAAAGAATTTGAAGTAATGATGTGCGAGAATCTCATGATCAAGAGTAAATGAGAATTCGATTAAGAAAGAAAAGTGAAATACAACAAATGAAACGGAACTATGCGAATACTTCGTAAACAAATATCAGCAAATAATGAAACATGAATGATTGAATGATTTAACAAATATGAATGAGTAAAAGAATGGGACGAACCTTTATGGCGTACACCCTAGTTCGCGAATAACATTTAAAGAAGAGGCAAATGTAAGACCTAAAGTGCGTCATATAAGGGGGTATCTCTCGACATGGCTCAGGGGGAAGGTTACACCGCTCCTGAAGCCTGGGTCATGAAAATTTGGGGCCCATGAAAGCCTATCCGGGAGAGGTACCTTGGATTCCCAACTATATATATAAGGTTATACCCTGGTTGGGCGACCGAGGTCTCTTCCAAGGAGCCGGTGTATGCTCAAGGCGCCGAGGTACACGGTTGAGCCAGAGTGCCGGGATGGATGAACCTACCCCGCCATTCTTGGCAAGTCTTGGCATATGTTGCACTCGCCCCGAAGAAAACTCCACTTAGGTGCGGTCGTAACCATAAACCATATAGGTATAAGGGATAAGAGGCCGCGAAAACAACCGGTTGTTGTTAAGACCGGATGGGAGGAGCTAGTCTTGTATGGCCGATGTTTCGCCTCCTTGAAGGGGCAACCGGGAGATGATAAGGGCGACACTCTCCATTAGGGAGTGTCAAAACAGTATAAATGTCATAAGGCTATGTTTTCGCAAGAAAATTTAGGCTCGTCATATTTGTGCAATGATCCTGCAGAGGCAATAATACTAACGCGAGGGTAAGGCGAGATCAATTGGTCTTTACACGAAAGTGTACGGACGTCCTGCGATTTCGTCGCAAGACGCCAATGTCACGGGACTTTATGTTCGCAAGGATATCTAGGCCTGTCATATTGTCGCAACTAAAACATCCTATGAGGGGGCAAAAATACTTGGAAAATGATAAGGCAAGATCAATGGGTCTTTACATGCAAGTGTAAAGGCGTCCTGCGATTTTGTCGCGATAAAAGGTGGCAGGGAAGACCTCTAATTAGGGAGGTCTAACTTGAAGACCACACAAAATGATAAGACAAGGTCAATGGGCCATTGCATGAAAATGTAAAAAAATGGCTGACCTTGTCGCAACAAGAAAAGAGAGAATAAAGATTACCAAAATAATAAGTGGGATTCTTAACTTATGAAGATACTAACTAATCAGTCAACGATACATTTCCCGATAACAATAAAATTATTATCCAACAAAATACATGATGACAACTAAAATCTTCCATCCGAAGATAAATAATGAGGCAAGTATGGGAATGGAAAGGATGAAATATTGTTATTCATCTTCCGATGAAAGAGTTATACATCAATAATGCTAGTCAATTATATTACAAGGAAGAACTGCCGAAAAAGGGGGATGAAGATTGAATTTATGGACAAATGAGACAAGAAGTACACTACAATAAAGAGATACTGAAACGTCTGGAATATTACAAAAACGAAAGAAAACAAAAGGAATTATCTCTTTGGTGATTCTTCCCTTTATCCGATTCTTCGATTCTATTATTCTCATCGCGGGAATTTTCTCCTTCGCTAGCCTCACTATCAAACATCCGAAACAGTGATTCTCAGAACTTCTCACGAAAGCCGGGATATGAATGAAGAGGGATTTTGGTCATTACAAACATACTCCATGGCTTTGTTCACGAAAACGAATCGCATCACATTAAAATTCGCCACTGTCGTTTCAAATTGTTTCTTCAACTTGGAATACTTATTATTACGAAGGGAGAGACTCTTTGCGAGCTGTTGTTTTTCAGATTCAAGTTCTTCAATTCTCGCTGGGAAATTCCTTGCGCCGCTCTTTTGATTCAAGCTCTGCAATTCTAGCTTGAAATTTTTTCTCGGATTCTACAAAGAAGTAACAACAAGTTAATAGTTTACAAACAGTACAATGGAAGTAAGAAACAGTAAGGTATAATAAGCAACCTTCTCTGTCAGATATCATATCTTTAACCAAGGAAGTATGCTCGGCATGAAGACTAACATCAACACCTAGGTTATTTCTGGCATTATCTAAAACTTTCTGCCCGCGAATTCATCGTCACTATTTATAACAAGGAGTGAAACGAATTTGATCTTCTCGTTCACTAAGCAAGGAATTCGCGAAGCAATTCATCTCGCTCAATTTGTAGTTCAAGAAGAGATTTACGAAATGATACTAATGCTTGTGCACCATTGTTAGCAATGCGATCTTTGTCATCTATATGGTCACTAATTTTCTTCCTCAAAATTTTGGTTTCTTTTTACGAGATTCGAGAAACATTTGTTTAAATTGGTTGGCCGCACTTAAACCGCGATCTATGTTCAATCTCTAAAAGGCGATATTTGGTCCAAGTTCATTTAATGAAAGGGAGTTAATTTCGTTCGATGAACTACTTAAAGAGTTGTTGAGGTGAGCGAGAAGAAGGTTATTATCCATAGGTTCGAAAACGTATGAAGAAGAATAGCCTCGTCTGAGAGATTATATACATCTCTGAAGGTAATAAGTTAGGTAGCAATATGCGACCGATAAAATAAAAATAATAAAAGGAAGCAAAATTTTATACCATAAAGTTCTTGATTAGCGTTCAAGAGTGGACACCCTATCCCTTTGGGAGTCAAGTTCGGTACTTAACTTTTGAATTCTCTCGTCTTTATCGCGAGATGACGCACTTCAATTTCTAATTCTCGAATCTTCTTGTTCAATTGCAAATTCTTCTTTCAAGATTGTTGCGTCTTCTCTCGAGATCCGAGGCAACTACAAAGAAGTTCTTCCAACCTATGAAAGAAGATAGAAAAATCATTAATATATATATATTTAAAAATTTAAAATTAACAGGGAAATATGACTTGCATGCGTACCAAAGATCCAAGTGCATTCAAGAAGTCAAAGGGTAAGAATGTACAATGGCAGCAATCGCCTTGGCAGTAAGTCGTGACGTCACTGTAAGTGGCAATGCCGAGCCGCTTAGTGGCGTGTGTGGCATGTGCCAATGGCATGTGCGGGAATGCCTTGGTGGTAGGTTGCACCTGCCAGGTTAGGCTACCACTGCTGGCTTGGCATGCGCCAATGGCACGACGCTGTTGGACCAGTTGCACGCGCTTGGGTGTTGTGCTACCGCCGCATGTGTCAGGCATGTGTCTGGCATGCATGTATTACTAGGGCCACTACTAGGTAACAGCTACCAAGAGTGTGTGTTGGTGCATGTGCCAAATGGCATGCTCCTGGGCCATTGTGGCCACTTTACCAGTAAGTAAAAGCTACCAGCATGGTGTTGGCATGCATGTCAATGGCATGCCTCGGCCATTAGGGCCACGGCTTGGTAAGAAAAGCTACTAGCGAGCGTGTTGGCATGTGCCAATGGCACGCTCGGCCATTAGGGCCACGGCACGGTAAGAAAAGCTACCGATGATGCGTGTTGGCATGTGCCAATGGCATGCTCTCGACCATTAGGGCCACGACTTGGTAAAAAGCTACCAGTGAGCGTGTTGGCATGTGCCAATGGCACGCTCGGCCATTAGAACCACTACCGGTAAGAAAAGCTACCGACGATGCGTGTTGGCATGTGCCAATGGCATGCGTGGTCAATTTGGCCTAGGTTGCACGGCTTGCAAGCCTAGCGCGGGCGCTACTTTGGCATGGCGCGGCTAGGGCCAAGGTAAGGATGTTTAGCTTGGCGTGGTGTGACTCAGCAGTAGCTAGGGCCAAGGCAGAGTGCGTTTGTACATGGCGGCTAGCTTGGGCTAGGTGTGGTCGGCATGATTTGCCATTGGCACGAGAGGTGCTGGCTAGCATGGTTGGCATGCTTTGGCGCTGCTTGGTGTGACTAGCATAGCTGAGGCCAAGGCAGAGTGCGTTTGGCATGGCGCTGCTAGTTTGGGCTAGGTGTGGCTGGCATGTTTTGCTATTGGCACGGAGGTGCGGCTAGCATGGTTGGCATGCTTTGGCGTGTTTGGTGTGACTAGCATAGCTAGGCCAAGGCAGAGTGCGTTTGGCATGGCGCTGCTAGCTTGGGCTAGGTGTGGCTGGCATGATTTTCCATTGGCACGGAGGTGCGGCTAGCATGGTTGGCCTGGCTTTGGCGCGCTTGGTGTGACTAGCATAGCTAGGGCCAAGGCGAGTGTGTTTGGCATGGCGCGGCTAGCTTGGGCTAGGTGTGGCTGGCATGATTTGCCATTGGCACGGAGGTGCGGCTAGCATGGTTGGCATGCTTTGGCGCGTTTGGTGTGACTAGCATAGATAGGGCCAAGGCGAGTGCGTTTGGCATGGCGCGGCTAGCTTGGGCTAGGTGTGGGTCGGCATGATTTTCCATTGGCACGGAGGAATTAGGGTTTTGTTCGTTAGTAACCCTAATTTGAAAAAATACCCCTATTAATTACTGACTACATGCATTGAATGTTTTAATAAATGTGTCAACTGGTGACATTAGGTTATTCAGGGTTTTACGATTTTACCCTTTGTCTAAAAACCACCATCAACAATAACACAACCGACAGATGTATGCTCAATCGGGCTAGTATAACACACCGAGAGTTGTAGCCTGTACGGGTATTTCGTACATGCTTCATTATTAATGCTTGGAGGTTCGTGTTGCTCTGCTGAGAACAACACTTAGTCGTCATGCCGCACCGAGTAATGAGTACGGAAATACAAGGTCTGGTCATGCATTAATTAATAATGTCAGTAAATTCACGGTGGTATATGGGATTGTTGCTACATGCTCCAACCTGGATGAATTTCGTGTATTTAATTCACAGAATACTGGGATTGTTGCCACATGCTCCATTCTAAGTGAATTAGTTAAGTAAAGAAGTATTCATCACTTTATCAGTGGCTATCCTTTGCAGGATGTCAGCGCATAAATTTGGTTTCACAATTTTAGCCCTGAACTAAAATCCACCATCAACACAAGGAATAACACAAGATGCACCTTGATATATCAAGGGTGTTATTGTTATTCTTATTTCAATTCCATTAATAAACATATAATCAAAAAAAAAAGGTTAGTATTGTTATTCTCATTTCAATTTAGTAATCAACACAAGATGCACTCGAGATACATCAAGAAATTAATGCGAAATGCTCCTAGATTCATCAAGCATAGGACAAACAAAAAACAAAACATAATTTCTCATCCAATTTAAGCTTTATATGATCGAAAATGACCCAAAAAGATAAAATTCATTAAGTAAAACAAACAAATCCAATTAATTAAATAAAACAAACACAAATCATGATTCTCACAAAAACGACCCATAATTTATTCAATTTAATCAAGTGCTTTTAGGTCTAGAGTGAACAATACCCTAGGTGGCACTCAGATACTAACGAATTTATGCTCTTTAGAAATTGAAATCAAAAGGAAAAATTAGGGTTAGGAACCTTACGAATTTTAGGTGCTTCAGCACCTCATCTTGTGAAATCAATGGAAGACAAAACCTCTTGTTCTAAAGAAATGCTGAAATTAATTTTGTTTTAACGAAATAAGTGCATTAGAAAGCTTAATGCTGGTCGTGTTAAACTTGGTGATGGTGACGCCGCTTGAAATTAAGTTTATGGAGGATGATATTGTTGTTGATATTTGTAGTGGTGGTGTTGACAATGCTGGTGTTAGTGTTTTCACTGGTGGAACAAGATATGTTGATACTAGTGGAGATAACTCGATTATGGTGGTGGTGGTGTTTGTGTTGTTGTAGATTGCTAGAGCATTGCTCGGTCAAACTCGCATGTGTTGCTATCTCAAGCATGTTTGTCAATGTTAGTGATCAAAACTATAAGTCTTGATTTCTAGCCTATTTTAGCTAAAGGTCTCGGACTAGGATAGAAAGTGTAGTTGAGCTCAAGACTCCATGGAAATCATCATACAAGACGAAGGACTACTCAAGGAACTGGTGGAACTACATCAACTAAAAGGTATGTGGAGACTTGAACTTATCTGTCACTAAAAAGTCTATTTACTCTATCTCCTACTCTTGAGACAAAAGTCGTTTTGATATATAGACTTTCAATATACACATTTTCTATTTCGAGCGGAGTTTATCTCGCCTATCTATTTCTCGAAATATGTGTTGGTAAGCTTTCGCTTTAGCCAAATTCATCTTTACCTAGTGACTGAAAGTCATGTTATGTTTCAATCACTTTGAAAATTGCTCACAGAAAAATGGTCCGTGAATAACGGCTATATAACGTTCTCTGAGAATGTTTCGATGATTGAAATGAGAGTTTAGATTACATAACCTTTGGTAGGATATAAGCATTGTTGTGGAAACACATATATGTATAAGTCCTTATTCCTTGAACCAAAGTTTGCTAACTTTGTTGATCAATAGAAACGGAATGTGGCGTGAGCCAAGTCCGCGAACTGGCGGAAGTTCTCGACCCGAGAATTTCTGCTGGAGTTTGTGAACTCCTTCCATGAGCTTAAGTCCGCGAACCCAGTCCGCGAACTTGAGTAGGTTATATCTAAAATCGGTTGTTCTTGAACTCATGTTTATATAAACTAAGGAATGCTTTTGCAAACCGTAGCTATAAAGTTCATGAACCGATTCGAGTGAATCAAACCGTTTTTGCTTCGATTGTGTCTTGTGTAGTTACATAAGATCTAAGCAATTGAACGACTCTCTAACTAGTTCATTTGAGTCATTTGAACTAGTTATGGTGAAGAAGAATATGGTTGATATGAAATTGCTCATATGGCTAACCATTTGGTAAACTATTGTTGAACCAACAAATGTTAATGTTTGGGAACTACATAAACCCAAAATTGACATTTTATTCGGGCATGCTAAAGCCAAGGTTTCGATCCAATCGCTGAGAAATACTAGCTTGAATCTAATCAGTTTCTCATCTAACGAATATCAATGCTTTGTTACTGCTTAACATTGATTGCAAACCCCGATTTGAAAGACTATATAAGGAGAACTCTATAAATCGAAACTCTAATCCTACACATTTCAGGTGATAATTAGCTGCTACGGTTAGAGTTCCATTCTCCTTTAACGCTTGGGTTTCTTCTTCTAAACCAAGTTAACGACTTTAAAGACTTCATTAGGGATTGTGAACCCACCGATACTACTTTTCAGAAGTTAAAGATTCCGATCTTCGTTGTTTCAATGGTTTAGTTCAATTGGAATAATCGTCAAGATTTATATCTCCTCATAAAGATAAAAAGAAATCAAAACACTTCGCCTCATCGCTTGTGATTCCACAATATCTTTTTTTTTCACAAGTGTGACCTGGTTGTCACCAACAAAATATAATTACACTTTCTTACTACTCAAAATATATAATGAAGCAAGGGCAAGAAAGGATCGATCCCACAGAGAGGTCTAGGTTGTCAAATTGTTTAGGTTCCCATAAATAACACCTGGTTTTGTGATTTTATAAACTAAAATAAAATAAAAGCAAATAAAGCAAAGCAAAAAAGCAAACAAATCAAATCAAGGATAAGAAGATATTGGTCATGGATTTCAAACTTTCATTCACAAAGATGTTTTCAACACAATAATTAGAATTGATATTTTAATCTCAACTTTTATCAAAGACCCTAGAATACCTTGATCGCAAGTATATCCCGCGCAAATCTCCTCATGTCATCAACAAACACATTAAAAGATGCGAATATGAATTCTATCTAAAGGAACAACCTAACGTGTAAAAGCACTAATCAAGTTTAATTCCCTAGATGCATTAGGTTCTGGCGAAATCGGGCCAATCAAAGCAATCGAACGTGTAAAAGCACTAATCTGATTTAACAAAGGTTATGGTTCACATATGATCATAAGAATATATCACTAAAACTATAATCATATTTATGCTACTTGCAATCCGGAATTATCACTTTTGCGTATAATAACCCTAATCTAGCAATAAAGATGAAAGCAAACTCAATCGATTCGCGACTTAACAAGCATTCAAATCACGTAACAATATTAATGGTGAATCATAAATGATAATATGAGAGAAAACTAATTTATTGCACAAAAATTCATGCAACTAATTCATAACAAAGAAAACTCTAGCTCATATTCATGGAGTTCATAACAAGAAGAAAGAGAAAAGATTCATGGTTCTAAACCCTAAAAAACAAAAGTAGAGGTAAAAAGAATAATCATCGAAAATAAAAGATAAATAGATATAGAATTCCATAGCTTTTCCTCCTTCCAAAACTAGGTCTAATCTTCAAAGTCCAAAAGATAGAAGTCCACCAAGCCCAAGTGTGAGAAAACCCATGTAAAAATTAAAGCCCAAAAACGGTCGACCAGGAGAATCGGGAATATGGCCGGAACTTGGCCGGAATAGTCGGAAATCGCCCCAGTGTGCGGCAAAGTCAAAACCGGTCACCACAACGGGCCAATCGGTCCAATGTCACCGAGTCAACTCGGTCGGGGAAGAGTCGGGTCACCGAGTCAACTTCCCGGGTTACTTGTCGGATGAGTCGGGTTCATGTCACCGCTAGTCGACCTTGGTCAAGTTGAGTGGCTTTGCCTAGGTCAATTGCACGACGACACGTGATGCACAATCATTGTGCATCAGCCGTGGAAAATCCTTGCATAATCCCATCTAAACAGCTTCATTCACTATCTCACCATACCACCACTTCCCCGAGTTCATCTTTGTGGCTCCATTCTCGTTGTTTCAACCACTTTGCCATTTTTAGATGCACTCGTCTCCATTCCAAAGCAACCAGCGGCTCCAATTCTTTTTGTATTCCATCTCGCAATGTTCATCCATTTTTCATTTGTTTTGCCTTATTCCCTTGGCTGCAATTGTCACAGCCACGCCAACTCAATACACACCGCACTCATTCCATCCGAGTCTACACAATCATCTAACTCGCCATAACTCCTCTCCTACCGCCATGAGCACACCGAGCACTAACCCAACCGTAGCTCATATTTCAGCTCCATCATTCCACCGCATTCTCCGTTCAACCTTCACAATCACATTCATTCTCGCAACTTCAAAACTCAATTGCTCATGGAACCCCCGTTTCCCGTCTCTGTTCCATGGCATCGCCTCTAACCGCAACACTAGCACCAAACAGCCTTTCACAAACTATAACCCATTATCTCCACTCGGCCCATAAGCTCATCACCGCCATTTCCAGATTCAATTCACCCTCAACTCAGTTCCCGTAGTCCTCAGAATTCTCCCTGCGAACACAACCAAACTGCAGTGTCATCTCCTATCCATCCATCACTGCTACCATATCCAACACCACAAACCATTCGGTCATTCCCAGGCTTCAACATTTCCTGCATCTCAACATCACAACAGAATAGACAATAATAAAGCAACCTTAGTTCCAAGGCAAACCAACACATCCGAGAGCTTTCTGTATTTGAATCAAAACCCTGGCCAATTCTCATACGACAGCCATCTCCACCTGAACCAACACTGCCATCAAAGCACTCCAAAGACCCTGGTCCAATGCAACATCATCATCCGCAGTGATTGCAGCTCCTTCTCGAAAGTCTCCATATCCATTATTCCAACACAAGCCGACAATGGCATCAAACAACAAAATGGGCCATAACCTTGTCGGTCTTGTTTCTCCATTTCGCTGCAAGCAACATCACTTGCGAGCGAACTCCATTGCACTCATTCAGGCGAGCCGCACACATTCTCCTACGCAACTCGCTGCAGCTCCTTTCAACCAAAGTAGCTATCTCGCTTTTCTCGCTTATACGCTCGGAACCCATGGCCTAATTGCATTTACATTTGCACCGCAACTTATCCTCCATGAACTCGCAATACACAAATCCATCTCAAAGCAAGAGCACCAACCAACACAAATCCATTAATCTCTACCTACCGTATTCCTCATGCTTCACAATGACCACCACTGCGCAGCCTTCTCGCGCCAATTTGCACCAGAACCCATTCTAATTCTCAGAGCTGCAATTCTATCGAACCATCATCTAAAATCCAAACCAAACATAAAAACAGCAAAAACCCATTTTAATCTTCTCCATCTCTAATCGATTTCTGGAGCTTCTCTCTGTAATTCAACCAACAAACCCTAATTCTTCATCATCTTCTTCTCTCGTTCAATGAATCTCAAAACAGAATTCGAGCAATCCCCATCTTACTTCTTTCTCAAACTCGGAAATATCTCTCGATTCCTCTTGAATCTCCTCTCGCCGAACTCAGTTAATCCATCACCAATACCCATCTTCGAGAACACCAACCCCTAATTCTTCAAATCGAGTGGCAATTCTTCACTTCCTTCGACCCTTTTCATCTGCTCTTCATTCGATCAACAATCACCCGTGAAATCTTCTTCTTCTCACTCTCTCGGCTCTCGATTAACAAATACAAGCATCAAATGCTTGTGCGGCTTTCCTTTCTTCCTCTCATTCAAGTGAATTGGTTGATAGAAATGAGAAAATACTCGAGGGGTTTGGATAACGGGTCGGGTCCTGGACTGGGTGTTACTATGGGCCGGATCCGGTGTTACTATGGGCCCGATCTTTTAGCATTTCCTTATAAACACAACCCGTGCTATCCCTTAACCGTGCGCCGGCTGTCTTTAATACTTCTCCAAAACAGAGTTGCCCCTTAACCTTGTTAGGCTCCAAATAGTGTTCTCCTGGAGAAATGGCAATTACGCCCTTTTTTGCTCAAACTCGGGTGATTTCGCTTTTTCCTCCGTGCGACTCCAGAGTATCTAATAACTCAAAACACCCGTAAAGTACATAATTCACAAGAAAAATAGCAAAGAAAGCATAAACTCTAGATAGTAAATACGGTGTATTCTACACCTATCGATTCCCCACACTTAGACTTTGCTAGTCCTCGAGCAAATCAAACAAAATAATAAAATACAACAACTCCGTAATGAGTCGAGGCTACGGTCACTTTTAGCATAAATAACAAGCCTTTAAACCACTAAGTGTCCCTAGTGGACGAGTTATAGTCTCGTGAGGGTTTACTAGAGATATACCCACAAAACCTACTTTTCCAACTTACTAGTTCTCCGTAATGATAAGATCCAACGCGCTAAGAAGACATAGAAATTCGCACACTAGTCATAAGAAGTTAGACACATAAATGAACACAATCTCATCCTTAAAAGTTGAGAGAGAAATAACCATCCCTTCTCGAAAGAAATTCGGGTTCGGAGTGATCAAAAGTCTCGACTCGCCACAAGAAAGGGTTTTATGATATTGCTCTCAATAATAAACAGCTTTTTATGGGTCACACATGTGTCCAGTAGGAATGAAGAGAGAATCCTGCGACACGTTGAATGGTAGGAAGGCAAAACCCTCCCAATTGTTTTGAAAACCCACATCTTTTATAATTTTTGAAAACCCATTTTTTCCTCGACGATCTCTTCAAAGGAAATCAACCATTTAACAAGGTGGGAATATGCTTACTCACCTCGTTATCCGCTCGGCGTGCAGCTAGCACCACTCTCACGGCATCCATAGAAACGTCTTCGGTCTTCTATCGGTGTCTTCATCTTCGTCTTCTGGTCTTCAACTCTTGATGATAACTCTCGAACTTCGTAGAATCTTGACAATATGATTATTTCCTCTAATTTCTTGTCGCTTGAAACTTCATTATAGATATTCCTTCTTTCCATTGGCTTTATTGAAAGAATACAAAACTAAAAACAAACTATACAAACCCAAAATATGATACAATGAATTTTTCTTGTCTCTTTTTTTTTTTTTTTTTATTTTATATATATATTTTTTTTTATGAGACAAGAAAAATAAATACAAAATAAAAACAAAACAAAATAATAAAAACTATTAACGAACCTAAAAATTTTCTCTTGTCTTTTTTTCATTTTTTTTTCTCTATTTTTCGTTTTTTTTTTTAAATTTTTAAATTTTTTTTTTTTTTAAGACAAGAGAAAGTAAAATACAAATAAAATAAAAACGTAAGTACAAAGGCCATGGTGTAAGTACTTTACCGCTGATTCTTCACAACTTATATGTCTTGATATCATAAACTTTTCGAACTCTCATCTTGATAATTTCCACTTTTTTTTTTGTATTGTTGCTTGTAAACCTCAAACGTGTTCAACTTTCCTTCAAATTTGTGATGCTCCTCTTGTTGGTGATGATGGTGTTTCTATGGACCTGTTGGTGTAGAGAGAGATAAGGTGGATGGTGCTAACTGCGAACAAGAGTACAAGTGGTATGTAAGTTAGCAATTCGATGTCACCAACAAGGTTGATAAAAATAGCACTCAAGAGATCAAAATAGTGCTTCTATGGTGGGAGGTTGGACAGCTCACCATTCTGCCCGGAATTTACGTACGGTAACACACACTCTAAAAGCACAAATTTAGACAGAGTTCAAAGAATTGAAGGTTGGTGCCTCACATTATGTAACTTGGGTAGTCTCCACTATAGGGGATCACTACTCTAATACCGAATTCAGTCTGCACCTTATTTGCCACCGGGCATGGTTAAATCCAACTTTAACTCTCATACAATTAAGAAACCCGATCATGTTCTCTGTCTTCTCTAAGTTCGATCACTATTATGAGATTCTCGATGTAATCTTAGCGACATGTATACTATGTGACTCTAAACTAACCACAAGTTGGAGTTTTCTTATTCACTAATTACAAAAAAAATTGAAAATTTTGACTCAAAAAGGCTAAAAACTCTATATGCAAAAGACTCCCCCACACTTAAACTTCACATTGTCCTCAATGTGTAAAACCGAAAATTCTGAATTCTGACGTAACAGCAGATAAAACGCAAAAACTGTACAAATTGGTAAGGAATTTGGAAAACTCCATTTCACAAAAGTTGTTCATCTACGTGTTTTCTACAAAGTGTCAAAAGGGCACAGTGTTTCGATAAACGTTCTGACAGTTATTGTCTCTGGACTGAACTACGCGCAGTCTGAATTTTTCTGACGAAAAGGTATTCATCATAATTCTCTTCTAAGATAGATTCCTGACTCAATGAAATTAAACATGGGGATGCAAATATGATATGAAAACTATAAAAATAAATAAATACAAGGGTTTATGATACAAAACCTATGGGTTGCCTCCCATTTAGCGCTTGGTTTAAAGTCGTCAGCCCGACTCTTTTGTTATCGTCCATATACCAACAATCCAAAATTTGGGGATCCTTCCATAGAACCTGTTTTGCAAACACTAGCTTCACACAAATATTAGTAATATAAAACAAAAGTGAAGCTATGAACCGATAAAAGCTTCCCCCACACTTATTCTTGTCCACACTTGGAAGTGTATAAAGAATATAAGAGTCGGGTACTTCCACGGTTTCTTGTTCCAAAACCTGCATAGTATGAGAATCAAGTATCTCTAATGGAGGATATCGCGAAACAAAGTCATTCAACAATATTCTCGAAGCACATACATTCAAACCAATAAGAGGTAAAGGAGAAGAAACAATAGAGCACCGGGTTAGACAAACCTTGCACAATATCTTGTATCACGGAATCCTCTTCATCCTTGAAAAACTCAAGTGAATTATTCACCTCTTGTATATCATGGTCCTCTATCAAACCTTGCAACCATTCTTCGTCTGTTTCTGCCTGAACCAAAGTCTCGACATCAACATCTTTATTACAATCATTCACAAGCTCAATTGGGTCTTCCACAATATTGGTCATAACGGTCTCATTCTCAACATACTCCTCTTTGTTGTAAGGCACATACTCTTTTGTGGATCCAAATTTTATTATAAGAAACTCTTTTAGAACACTCGAAAATGTATCATCCTCAAGCTCCGCCCTTTGAATAGGCTCTTGATCATTATTAAGATCAATGCTCGAGTAATCTACACAAGTGTCATCATATTCCTCTTCGTCTTCATATTGATCCCAAAAAGACTCCTCGGAGATGTCACCATGAGTTGTTTCAAGCAATGTATCATAATCACCGTCACTATCATAGTCAACATAAGATTGGTCCTCGCTGAATTTAGTGTTGCTAATCTCGAACTCATCCTTTTGAATAGGTGAATGATCACTATTACGATCAAGAGTTGAGTTAACTACACAATTATCAACGAAAGTGCCCAAGGATTGGCCTTTTTCAACATTAGCATCAATCAAATATTCATCACAAACCATATGCACATTAGAATTATCCATATCTTCCTTATATAGATCAATGCCTCTTCGCAAGCTAGCAAAACCTTCACGAAGTTCTTGGAGTTGCTCGTTTGTAGTCTCTTTAGCTTTTTGAAATTCCTCTTGTAAAAAGTTGGAAACTTTGTCTATAAAATTAGAGACTTTTTGTTCACAAGCATAAAAATCCTCCCATTCTTGTGGTTGTTCCCCGCCATAAGGTTGTTGAGGAAAACCATAAGGTTCCATGGAATATTGGTCATAACCAATGAATTGGTTTTGATTATACCCACTGAATTGGTAGTTGTCGTATTGTTGAAGTTGTTGAAAACCGTATCCATCCATGTAGTATGCTCCTTCCATGAGAAACAAGCACCTGAAATAAAATTCTCAAACCAAGGTTAAAACCAAGAAAATAAGAAAAATAAAACAAAAACTAAAAACAAAAATAAGAAACCAAAAACAAGTGACAACCGCTGCCTCCCGGCAACTGGCGCTAAAATTTGACCTATTGTCACCGACACCAAATATAATTACACTTTCTTACTACTCAAAATATATAAAGAAGCAAGGGCAAGAAAGGATCGATCCCACAGAGAGGTCTAGGTTGTCAAATTGTTTCGGTTCCCTATAAATAACACCGGGTTTTGTGATTTTATAAACTAAAATAAAATAAAAGCAAATAAAGCAAAGCAAACAAATCAAATCAAGGATGAGAAGATATTGGTCATGGATTTCGCTTTCATTCACAAACATGTTTTCAACACAATAATTAGAATTGATATTTTAATCTCAACTTTTATCAAAGACCCTAGAATACCTTGATCGCAAGTATATCCCGCAAATCTCCTCATGTCATCAACAAACACATTAAAAGATGCGAATATGAATTCTATCTAAAGGAACAACCTAACGTGTAAAAGCACTAATCAAGTTTAATTCCCTAGATGCATTAGGTTCTATGAAATCAGGCCAATCAAAGCAATCGAACGTGTAAAAGCACTAATCCGATTTAACAAAGGTTATGGTTCACATATGATCATAAGAATATATCACTACAAACTATAATCATATTTATGCTACTTGCAATCCGGAATTATCACGTTTGCGTATAATAACCCTAATCTAGCAATAAAGATGAAAGCAAACTCAATCGATTCGCAACTCGACTAACAAGCATTCAAATCATGTAACAATATTAATGGTGAATCATAAACGATAATATGAGAGAAACTAATTTATTGCACAAAAATTCATGGTTGGAAATCCAACTAATTCATAACCAAAAGAAAACTCTAGCTCATATTCATGGAGTTCATAACAAGAAAGAAAAAGACTTCATGGTTCTAAACCCTAAAAAAAAAGTAGAGGTAAAAAGAATAATCATCGATAATAATAAAAGATAAATATAAAAGATATAGAATTCCTCTTTTTATAGCTTTCCTCCCTTCCAAAACTAGGTCTAATCTTCAAAAGTCCAAAAGATAGAAGTCCACCAAGCCCAAGTGTGAGAAAACCCATGTAAAATTCCGCCTAAAATCGGTCAAGCTGAGAATCGAATATGGTTTAACTTGGCCTAATAGTCACGAAATGTCCCAAAGACCGGCAAAGTCAAACCGGTCACCGGTCAACGGGTCAGAACGGTCAATGTCACTGAGTCAACTCGGTCAGGAAGAGTCGTGGTCACTCGAGTCAACTCGTTTACTTGTCGATGAGTCGTGTTCATGTCAACCGGCTAGTCGACTTTACTGGCCGAGTGGCTTTGCTCAGGCTCAATGTACGCGGCGACTCGTGATGCACAATCATTGTGCATCACTGGAAAATCCTTGCATAATCCCATCTAAACATGCTTCATTCACTATCTCGGTCATACCACCACTTCCCTGAAGTTCATCTTTGTGGCTCCATTCTCGTTGTTTCAACCACTTTGCCATTTTTAGATGCATCTGTCTCCATTACAAAGCAACCTACCTACTCAAATTCTTTTTTGTATTCCATCTCAGTAATGTTCATCCATTTTTCATTTGTTTTGCCCTAGTTCCCTTGGCTGCAATTGTCACGGCCACGCCCAACTCAATACACACCGCATCTCGTTGCCATTCCATCCGAGTTCAGCACAATCATCTAACTCGCCATAACTCCCATCTCCTACTTGTCATGAGCACGCTTAGAGCACTTCCATTAGTCTCGCAACCGTAGCTCATATTTGGCTCCATCATTCCACCGCATTCTCGCACTTCAACCTTCACAATCACATTCATTCTCGCAACTTCAAAACTCACCGCTTCCTACCAACCCGTAATCTTCCGTTTCCTGTCTCTTTGTAGGCATCCATGGCATCGCCCTCTTAACCGCAACACTAGCACCAGCAGCCTTTCACAAACTATAACCCATTATCTCCATTTCCGCCCATAAGCTCATCACTGCCATTTCCAGATTCAATTCACCCTCAACTCAGTTCCCAGAGTCCCTGTAATCTCTGCCTGCGAACACAACCAAACTGCAGTGTCATCTCCTATCCATCCATCACTGCTACCATATCCAACACCACAAACCATTCGTCATTCCTGTGCTTCAACATTTCCCGTGATCTCAACATCACAAATGTAATAGACAATAATAAAGCAACCTTAGTTCCAAGGCAAACCAACACATCCGAGAGCTTTCAGATTTGAATCAAAACCCCGGCCAATTCTCATCACGACAGCCATCTCCACCGAACCAACACCGCCATCAAAGCACTCCAAAGACCCCTCGTCCAATGCAACATCATCATCCGGTGATTGGCAAATCCTTCTCGAAAGTCTCCATATCCATTATTCCAACACGAGCTTCGACAATGGCATCAAAACAACAAATGTTACATAACCTTGTCGGTCCTTGTTTCTCCATTTCAAGCAACATCACTTACATGAAGAACTCCATTGCACTCATTCCCGAGCCGCACACATTCTCCTCCTGCAACTCAGCCTCCTTTCAACCAAAAGAGCTATCCGCCTTCGCCATGCGGTAACCCATGGCCTAATTGCATTTACATTTCGCACCGCAACTTATCCTCCATGAACTACAATACACAAACTCCATCTCAAAGCAAGAGCACCAGCCAACACAAATCCATTAATCTCTACCTATCGTATTCCTCATGCTTCAATGACCACCACCTGCAGCTTCTCCACCCAATTTGCACCGTAACTCCATTCTAATTCTCGTAGCCGTCAATTCTATCGAACCATCTAAAATCCAAACCAAACATAAAAACAAAAAAACCCATTTTAATCTTCTCCATCTGTCAGATTTGGAGCTTTCCGTAATTCAACCAACAAAACCTAATTATTCATCATCTTCTTCTCTTCAATGAATCTGTAAGTACCAGAATTCGAAAGCAATCCCGTCTTACTTTCTCAAACTCAGAAATATCCCGATTCCTCTTTGAATCTCCTCTCTCTCTTAACTCGTAATTAACCATCACCAATACCCATCTTCGAGAACACCAACTCCTAGTGGCTTCAAACCGAGTGGCAGTTTCTTCAATTTCGTGATCAACCCTTCTCATCTCTGTTCTTAATTCGATCAACAATCACCTCGTGGAAATCTTCTTTTTCTCACTCTCGCTCTCGATTAACAAATACAAGATCAATACCACTTGCAGCCTTCACTCTTTCTCATTCAAGTGAATTGGTTGATAGAAATGAGAAAATACTCGAGGTTTGGAGAACAGGGGTGGGTCCAGGATCCGGGTGTTACTATGTGGGACGGATCCGGTGTTGGCCATGGGCCTCGATCTTTTAGCATTTCCTTATAAACACAACCGGGCTATCCACTGCCGCAGCGTTGGCTGTCTTTAATACTTCTCAAACTGAGTTGCCCTAATAACCTTTGCTGGGCTCCAAATAGTGTTCTCCGAGAGAATGGCAATTACGCCCTTTTTGTAACAAACTTGGGTGATTTCTCGCTTCTTTTCCTCCGTGCGACTCGAGTATCTAATAACTCAAAACACGCTGTAAAGTACATAATTCCCAAGAAAAATAGCAAAGAAAGCATAAACTCTAGATAGTAAATACGGTGTATTCTACACCTATCATCATCGTCGATTAAGATTATTGTGAGGTGATTGATAATACTAGGCGCTTCTTCTTCTGGAATATAAGTCCGGGTTATCAAATTGAGTTCTGTTCACCTTGATTTATCAAAAGACGGAACAAAACTCGTAGGTATATTCGTTGGAGGCAGTTTATCTATTACCGTAGACTTTTCCTGCGGTGACGGATTTGTTTATTAAATTCTTCGACTTTGGGTCGTAGCACTCTTAGTTGTGGGTGAGACTCAACTAAGGGAATCAGAAATCATAAGATCTGTGGGATCGGAGACGTATGAGCATAATTGTACCTTGGATCGGTGTGAGATTGGTAGGGGGTTCAACTACGATCAGGCCGGGTTAATTTAGAGTAGGCTAGTGTCCGTAGTGGCTTAATATAGTGTGTTCAATCCGGACTAGGTCCCTGGGGTTTAATACGATTCATGGTTTCTCGTTAACAAAATTACTGGTGTTGGTGTTATTTCTATTCCGCATTATATTTGTTTATATAATTGAAATATCACAGGTTGTGGCGTTGTTCAATCAATTATAATATCCAGACTTTTTGGTTTGTTGATTTAATTGATCGACACTTGGATATTGGTCTTTGGTACCATCCAAGTTATCTCTCTCTTGATAAAAGACTGGATTTCTATTTGCTTGAGTAAAGATCAAATCGAGAGATTGAGAGATATAAACACTTGATATACTTTTCTCTATATTGAGTCCACTGTCTAGTTGATTCTAGAAAGTATATTGGAGTTTGTCCATCTGATTGTTAAGCGGAAATATTGGGTGTGGTTGTTGTACCCCGCTTTCAATTGGTGTCAGAAAGGCAAACATGTTTAAAGAACTCAAAAGTCTTTATTGTAGAGATCTAACTTTATGGACAAAAGTTCCATCTCAATAAATCGCCACCAATCCGGGGATTCCATTTCTCTTCCATGACCAACGCTGAAGAGATTTTGTCCAAACCTTCACCAAGGTTTAAATTCCCAAGTTTTTTAGGAATTGGCAAGAAACTTGAAAGTTCTTCGATGTTGAATTATTTCTCCGTAACGAACAAGAGTCCTTTGACAAAGCAATCAAGTTATAATGAATAATATTCATGTTAATATTGATTTTTTAGTCAAGCAAGAGCAATGCTCCTCTTCGTATTCCGTTATCGAACATAACCTGCATCAGCCATAATAAGAGTCTAAGTTCAATTATTTGAGAAATCAACTTCTTTTACATGAATTGTTTCATGAATTAATTCCCGACATCTCGGGAGTTTATGATGATGGTGTTGCTGCTCCAGATGTCTTCTTTTACCAAGAGAATTTCCCTGTGGAACACAAAAAATTATAAAGAACGGAAAAAGAGAAATCAGAACTCAAATCCCTTGATTTTGACTGTGATCTTTGAAAGTCCTATAAATCTCATGTTCCGGAATGATCTCAATATTTTGAGATGTAAGAGCTGATTGAAAGAGACTCTCTCATGGTGTCATCTTTGAGCAAAATTGTTTTTTTTATCTACAAAAATTACTCAAGTACAAACCGACCCTGAGCTCCTATGGAACAAACGAGTTCTTGACCGGCACACGAGCGGTTCACACTCGTTGGGCCTTAGCCGTTTCACGAACGAATTATGTTTGTGAACTTGTCAAAATTACTCACTCGACACATAAAAGAGAAAAAGAATCACTTCGATTCTTTCATCCTTCTTCCTCATCTCTTCAGTTCGCAAACGGAGAAGAACTTGAACTGCTCCCTCCTCTAATCTCATCGATACCTAAATTCTTAACCAAATTAATTTTGGTTTGTGTCTTTGAACTCAGGAGAAGCTTGCGTACGTTGAGCTACTGAACGGTTTTGTGGTTGTCAATAGGTTGCATCTTTACCATTAGAAGCAGTTCGCGAACCAAGTAAGTTTTTCCAATTCGCTCTTGTAATCTTTGCAATCATGAGTAGAAGAAGAACTAGGCATGTAGGAAGCTCAAGCCAACAAACTAGAGATGAATCATTCTTTGACCCTAGTATCGGTGTGTTTATGGGTGAAAACTACTCCTGCAGAATTTGGTAATTTGGGGTGTGGATGAGGAATGAATTTAAACCTTTAAACAAATGCATCTGCGCGGTGAGTGCTTGTAGATTCGAGAGATCAATGCTGTGCAAGTCCGGCCTAAACCAAGAAATGGCCGTTCCGGACTTGTTTCGGTCACAAAGTGAAAGAGATGGGGTTGATCTTAGGGAGGGAAGCGAAGAAGGTGTTGACATTGTGAAGGTGTTGGCTTGCTTATGACTTGTAATGAGAAAGTGGCAGGCTTGCGGTTGATGATTGTATGTCATTGTGCAAATGGTGATGGAAAATAGAATGAATCCTTGTGTATTCACTTGATAATTGATCTTCTTTGATCCATATTTATGTCTTGTGAGAGCTCCATAATGTGTCTTATGTTGAACACTAAACAATGAGATTGATTCTTTATATTTAGCTTTATTTGTTGTTCCGTAAGGTACTTTATGTCGAGCATTTTTGAACTAAATTAATCATCTTGTTTGGTTTATTTTAGTTAAACTCCATAAAGTCAACTGCTTATGTTTTTGGCGTTTATATTGGGTTGATTATTTTCATGATTAACTTAGTCATTGCTCCATAGATTTTCTTATGAGCCAAGTATGACCAATTAAATTGATTACTTTTGTGATTAGTTTGGTTGTGTGTATTTCAGTCAGATTAATTATGGGTTCCCCTTGTGAATTAATCCTAATTGAGTGTTTAGTCTCCGTAAGTTCACTTGTGTTGAGCATTATCGATAAAATTAATCATGAACTTCTTGTGGTTAATTTAATTGAGGTATTACGGATTCAAATTCATACTTGTATGTGATTTGTTATGTCCAAAAATCCTTCTTTTCTTTTCGAAAGTAGGTCGCTCTTGGAAGTTCTTTGGGAATGAGCATATTCTGGGGAGAGTTCTTTTTGAACTTGTGCTTAATTGCCAAATCTTTGTAGAGTCAGTCTTGGGTGTGGAGATATTGGGGTTGTCTTGTATCTTTAAACTCCTTGATGGATGCATTTAGCTTGGCACTATGAGTTGCACTCTAAATACGATGATACGTGTTTTTCTTTCTTTTGGTCATGAAAATGTCTCTTCGGAAATTTCATTAGGATCAGATTCTTGTACCTTTGCCCGATTTTATTGACAAAAGGGGGAAATTAATATGTAGTTCACTGCTACAAGCACATATGGTTAGGATCGTTATGTGAGGGGAGTGGTTACCATGTGAGATGGAGTTATTGTGACAAAGGGGAGTGATACACACTCACCATGAGTAATGTTGTTGAAGTTGCGATACTGATTGGAGCTTTGATGTCGTGTAATGATACTATGACTTCTTTGTACTAACAATGATTGAGAACTCTTGTTTTCATGTTTAATTATAGCCTACGGATTTTCAACAACGATGATGCTAAACCCACAGCCTTTAGGATCATTGGGTAGCCGTAGCGAAGATTTGGTAATATTGAAGATTAGATATGTGGAATAGGAGCTACAAAAGTTTATTTATTTATTTATTGTGTTCCATATGTATGACTAATCGTTTGTCCACCAGAATTATGACAAAGGGAGATTGTTAGAAGCATTTAGCATCGGTCGAACTCGCATGCAGATTGCTATCTCAAGCATGTTTGTCGATGTTTAGTGATCAAAACTATAAGTCTTGATTTCTGCTATCTTTAGCTAAGGTCTCGGACTAGGATAAAAAGTGTAGTTGAGCTCAAGACTCTATGGCAATCATCATCTGAGACAAAGAGGCTACTCGAGAGCTAGGTGGAACTGCATCGACTAAAAGGTATGTGGAGACTTGAACTTATCATCACTCGAAGTCTATTTACTCTATCTCCTACTCTTGATACAAAAATCGTTTGATATATAGAGCTTTCATTACACATTTGCTATTTTATTTGGAGTTTAACTACTATATCTATTTCTCGAAATATATGTTTGGATAAGCTTTCGCTTTAGCCAATTCATCTTTACCTAGTGACGAAAGTCATGTTATGCTTTCAATCACTTTGAAATTGCTCGTGAAAATGGTATGTGAATAACGGCTATATAAAGTTCTGCGAGAATGTTTCAATGATTGAAATGAGAGTTTAGATTACATCCAACCTTGGTAGGATATAAGCCTTGTTGTGGAAACACATATATGTATAAGTCCTTATTCCTTGAGCCAAAGTTTGAACATTGATCAAGAAGAAGCGGAATGTAGCGTAAGCCAAGTGCTGAACTCGGTCAGGCCCCAGCGGAGTTCTTGACCTAGGAATTTACTGCAGTTTGTGAACTCCTTCACATGAACTTAAGTCAGCGGACCAGGTCATGAACTTGAGTTAGTTATGTCTAAACAGTTGTTCTTGAACTCATGTCCAGATAAACTAAGGAATGCTTTGCAAACCGTGGCTATAAAGTTCATGAACAGGTTGAGTGAATCGGCCGTTTTGCTTTGATTGTTTCTTGTGTAGTTACATAAGATCTGTACAGATTGAACAACTCTAACTAGTTCATTTGAGTCATTTGGAACTAGTTATGGTGAAGAAAGAGATATGGTTGATATGAAATTGCTCATATGGCTAACCATTTGGTTAACTATTGTTGAACCAACAAATGTTAATGAGGAGCAGTTACATAAACCCAAAGTTGGACATTTCATTTGTATGTAAAGCTAAGGTTTCGATCCAACGGTTGAGAAATATTAGCTTGAATCTAATCAAGTTTTCATCTAACAGTGAATATTGAATATTTTGTTACTAAGCTAACATTGATTGCAAACACTGATTTGAAAGACTATACAAGGAGAACTCGACAAGCTGGAAACCTAATCCCCACACCGTTCATGTGAGTACTAGTTGTGCTAAGCTAGAGTCGATTCTCCGCCTTAACTGGTTTCTTATTCAAAACAGTTAACGACTTAAAGACTTCATTGGGATTGTGAAGCCAGGCTGATACTACTTTTCTTGTAGTTGTGTGATCTGTCTGATCTTGATGTTTCTATCGTACGAGTTCAATTGGAATACGGCATTGAGATTTATATCTCCAGATATGCAGGATAAAAGAAATCACAAACACTTCGTCTCATCGTTTGTGATTCCATAATATCTTTTTATTGCGTCGGTCAAGATTATTGTGAGTGATTGATAATACTAGAATTTCATTCTTGAGGAATATAAATCCAGTTTATCAATTGGTTCCGATTCACATGATTTATCAAAGAAGGAAAAAAACTCATAGGTATATTCGTGGAGACCAGTTTATCTATTACCAGTGCAGACTTTTACGTGTGTACTGATTTGTTTATTAATGTCTTGACTTTCGTGTAACAACTCTTAGTTGTGGGTGAGATCGACTAAGGCGAATGAGTACGTAGCATCATCCGGGATCGAGAGACGTAGGAGCATAAGCTGTACCTTGGATCGATCTGTGAGATTGGTTGGGGTTCATGCTACAGTCCAGGGCCAAAGTTAATTTGGAGTAGGCTAGTCATGCTGTAGCGGCAATACTGATGTGTATTCAATGGACTAGGTCCGGGATTTTAATTGACGGTTTCCTCGTTAACAAAATTAAGTTATGCTAATGTTATTTCTATTCCTCATTATATTTGTTTATATAATTGAAATATCATGGAGTTGTGCGTTGTTCAATCAATTAGAATATCAGACCTTTTTGGTTGTTGATTTAAATTGATTGACACTTGAATATTGGTCTTTGGTACCATCCAAGTTATCTCTCTTTGATAAAGACATACGCTGATTTCTATTTGCTTGAGTAAAGATAAAATTGAGAGATTGAGATATAAACTCTTTGATATACTTTTCTCTAGATTGAATCTGTGCTGTCTAGTTGATTCTTTAGAAAATATATTGGAGTTCTCATCCTCTAATTAACAATATTAGTGTGGTTGATTAAGACCCTTCACATTCCTGCACCTTCAATTATTGGTTTCTAGCTTTCCACGGACCTCCATAATGAGCACGCTTCTTGTCAACCTCGTTTTGTAACTTGATAATAAAGTAATAAAATAACCTTTGATCCATGGATGATAGACAGGCTAATAGATTAATTTCCTTGACAAATCATTCTTAGCATCATCACAGGATGAGCCAGACCAAACACGAGCTTGAAGATGAGTCTCTATTGATAGATGTTTGTAGGTGAAAATGGTTACTGTGATTCGAGTAATTGAGAGTTGTGCGAGTGAAACAATTTAAACCCTAAACCAATGTCTTGCGAAGGAGTACTTTGATTCAGAGATCAATGCATGCGAGTCAGGCTAAACCAAGAAATGGCCAGTTCCCGGACTTGCCTCGGTCACAAAGTGGAGGAGGAATGGGTTGGTTTTGGGGAGGGAAGCAAGGAAAGTGGTGAGACCCCGAGAATAGTTGATTACGGAAGGTAGTTGAGTCCACTATGACTTGTTATCGAGAAAATTGAGAGATCTCCGGTGGTGAGCTAGCAAGTAAGTATTTACGAGTGTTGTATCTCCAGTGTGAACTTGTTGTTGCCTGGAAATAGGTAAGACCTATTTATACAAGTTGGAGTAAAACGCTACCTGGTCTCATTAAGAGTGGGGAAGTAAATGGGAGGAGGTGAGTAGCTGTACGCAGGATGATATTCCATAAAGTGGTTAACGCTTGTAAAGCTGGTTTTCATGAAACTACTAACGTTATGGAATTGATGTTATAAAGAAGTTGTGCGCATGTGCTTTATGTCCATGAGCGTTTCACACATAACTACGTGTTCGCAGCCTCACCCTTATGACACTGCTTATAGCTGATGCGTGAATTATCATGCTGTTGTAAACATAAACCAACTTCCAAGAGGATCCCCGGT
>JAJJWW010000294.1:0-136273 GCA_023531295.1 Papaver armeniacum | reverse complement strand
TCGGTGGAACCGATACTTGGCTTAGTCCTATGGGCTAGATATCTAGCTGCTAGATTGGCCATCCACGTCGGCTGGGCAACCTCCTAAGTCTTATGGGCTAGATATCTAGGCGCTAGTTTTGGCCATCCACGTCATGTGAGCGCCTAACCATTCGAGCGTTTTGGTTACTTTTTGAACGCCGAACGGTTCGGCGTTTCAATCTCAGCCGTTAGATTTTGTGAGCCAACGGTTCGGCGTTGAGACAACTTTTTGAGCGCCTCGCACTATTGCCGTTTCAATCTGCGATCGATAGTGCGATTGCGAGCAAATGCTAGGAGAAAGTAGCCCAGTTGAGTGTTAACTTTTTTCCCACATTTTTTTCATGATTTGCAACACTTTTTGGCAATCTAGCACTCCCAATCTAGCCCATGACTTAGCCTTATGCAAGTGTGTGTGTAAATTTTGGGTTTCCATTATTTCCCACCTTACCTTTTTAAATCTCATTTGAATTTCAATTCTAAGAACAATCATAGACTTATTTATGGAAATCTTGAAAGGAGTTTGCATCATAAGTTAAGGTTAATTATTATCAAAATCGAAAGGACATAGGTCGTCTCTCATTTAAAGACTCCGGTAGTCATAGTTTTAGTGATGGTTTGGTTTGCTTAAGGTTTGGTTATAATGGCGGACTCCTTTGTGTTAGGAACCACGAGACATCGCAAAGAATACCCCGCGATCACCGAAAGGAGTTCCTAAGCCTCTGGGATCAATAATGTTTACGCTTTTGGTTACGATTAGATTGGTAACTACAAAGCTGTTAATAGCTAGAGAATCTTCTGTATATATATATATATATATTTACACATTAGGACTGGGTTCATAAGAGAACAAAGGTGATGGTTAGATTATTTTACGCGATATCAATGGTGTAGTTTTATATGACCCCAGGCATCCAAGTGTTGCGGAACCAATTTCTCATGGCTCAAACACGGTTTGACATGCATAATTATGTTGAAAGCCTATTTTCACCTAACTCTTGTACTTTTAAGTGAAGCCAAAACAATAAAAACACGAAAAGAATAATAATAGAGTATATGTCACAAGTCATACTTAATGCACTATAATTCTTTTTTAATTGAGAGAATTAATTAAGAAGATGTTTTGCTCTCAATTTGATATATATGGAGGTAACTCTGCCATATTTTATTATCCTATTATAAAGGGCGCAGATCCTCTGTCATAAATCATCGAAATAACTCTGCCACTAATAAATCTTTAGTTTACATCGTTTTCATGCTTGAATCATGAATCATCGGAAGCAAACGCCACATCAAACAAGATCACAACATGTGTATAATTGATATACTTATAAGTTCTAGCAAACGAACTTTGACATTTGTTGATAAAAAATACTCCTAACAAATTGTTAAATTATACCTAAAACGTTTTGCTAAACCTAATAACAAGTTTAATGAGAATTTACCTTGATCATCACGAATCAGCTGATCAAAAATAGATGATTATCAAATCAGTCAAATTTTTCCCATGGTACTGAAAGGTTTTGGGTTATCCAACTGTAGCGAATGAATTGTAGATTAATTGTATATATAATTTGAGTGGAAATTGATGGCCTCACATTGATAGTTAGGCCAAAATCTTGAATTCTAGAAACTTCGGCCCCCTACCAATAGGAATCGAGGGTTTCTAATCTACTTGGCCACTTTTCCTACTCACCAAACACCGGATGTGAAGATTACTCACCACGTATAAAACATAATCTATCCCTAATGCTCTTCTCCTCCCTTCGCTCCTCACTCATAATACTAGAACTCTCAAAAACCCTACTGAAACTCTCGAGAAACTCTCAGGAAAATGGTAAAAATTGTATATATAATTTGAGTGGAAATTCATGGCCTCACATTGATAGTTAGGCCAAAATCTTGAATTCTAGAGCTTACATTTCCCCTACCAATAGGAATCGAGGGTTTCTAATCTACTTGGCCACTTTTCCTACTCACCAAACAGGATGTGAAGATTACTCACCACGTATAAAACATAATCTATCCCTAATGCTCTTCTCCTCCCTTCGCTCCTCACTCATAATACTAGAACTCTCAAAAACACTACTGAAACTCTCGAGAAACTCTCAGGAAAATGGTAAAAATTGTATATATAATTTGAGTGGAAATTCATGGCCTCACATTGATAGTTAGGCCAAAATCTTGAATTCTTAGAGCTTCGGCCCCCTACCAATAGGAATCGAGGGTTTCTAATCTACTTGGCCACTTTTCCTACTCACCAAACACCGGATGTGAAGATTACTCACCACGTATAAAACATAATCTATCCCTAATGCTCTTCTCCTCCCTTGCTCCTCCTCATAATACTAGAACTCTCAAAAACCCTACGAAACTCTCGAGAAAACTCTCGGAAAATGGTAAAAAAAGCAGAGATATAAACCCTGTTCATATACCGTCACTAACAAGAGATGAAGCATGTCTGTCATAATCGCTAGTTGCGTGTTCTTTATATCAGGTGGTTACTTTATCACGTATTATGTTTGTTGTTTGTAAAACGGAATGGTAGATTTTGATGACATCATTAAGTTATCTGAAGAAACACCGTATTCAAGAAACTATGAGGATCAGATACCATAAGGATCTAAAGAAACACCGGGATCCTATTAGGCACATTGAAAGTTACCCTTCTAAAGCTACAATTTGAGACCCGATCTGTTTGGCACGTTGAAAGTTACCATATCAATGATTGATGTTCATGTCTTTCCACACGTATATCGATTTAAGTTTTTTTGGTATTATATTTATCTTTTTAGTCTTCATACATGTTGTTTTCTCTTATTTATTTTTTGGATTTTCGTTTGTAGGTGGGAATGGAATAAACTCTAATCTATAACTTGAAGAGGTTTCATTTCCATATCGTGAAAAAATCGGGTTTATGGTTACGAGACGCACCCTAGGTGGGGTCTTTTCGGACCGAATGCATCATAGTCAGGACTTGTCAAGAGTGGTAAAGGAGCTCCAACACCCCCCGCACTCTTGACTCAACCGTGTACCTCGGCGCCCTGATCGAGTTTACACTCCTTAGGACGGACTTTCTCACTTTGGTCTTCCAATATAAGATTATGAACTTAGACCGAAAATATAAGGCACCTCTTACGGATGGGCTTTTTCGTTTTTCTCACCCCAAATCTCCATGACTCAAGTTCCATGGTCGGTGTAGCTTTCCTTGAGTCATTCTTTCTAGGTTTTCTTCGATTATGACGTGCGATAGGTCTTACTTTTACCTCTTGCATGTATGCGAACTAGGTTGCACGCCACATTTGGATTCCTAGTCTATCCGATTAAAATTTTCATTTTTCGGTGCCTTTTATTAAGGTCTTATTATAAAGATGTCAATTTTCCTTTTCTTGATACGGTATCACCATATGAAATTAGAATTTGTCATTCCATTCCCAATCTTTGAGTTTATACAACTCTAGTACATAAATTTCTTATTATTTTCTTTCTAATGAAGAAAAGACATGTATATTCTCCATACTACTCATTTTTCCCTTTCACTTTTTGTTTTCCTTAAGCTCATGAGATGGTTTTGAACATTACTTCATAAATTCTTCAATCTCCTCTGCGCAAGAACCATCGCAACTTTCACTTTTATCTCGAGAACACAACTTCTCCTCTGCATTCCTCCTCTTTACGTAGAAGTGATATTTTAAAGCTAGTACTATTATTCATGAAGGTTCTTCTTGATTCTACGCTTATCTATTTTTCCAACTTTATACACTTCTTCCACCATTAATCTCTCAGCTCTTTGACTATATGCATCATGCTTTTTCCAATTTCTTCGGTTACCTTCTCTTTCTTCGCACTTATCAATATCGATTTCTTGACAACTTCTACTTTCAACTGTATCTCCTCTTATTATGTCAATACCTTGAGGTAAAGGAAATTTTATGCACGGGTGAAATGTCGAAGCCACGCCCAAGATACTATGCAACCATGGCCTTCCAATCAGAGCGTTATACGGCGATTCAACATCCACGACACAGAAACAATTTCCGTTGGTAAATTCTGAAGAAGAATCCTCATTGTCACCTCTCCTTTCGGTTTGTTAAGTAGTTCCATTGAAGCCATAAATTTTATATGTTGAAAGGAATTAATTCGTCATCTCTTCCACCCATAATTTTGTATGTAGGATAAAAGAGAATGTCAACAGAACTTTCATGATCTATAAGTATTCTATTTATTGCACAGGTGTTTGTGATGTTGTTTTTGAAAGTTGTAGAAAGTGGTAGTAAAAGTTCGTTCAACTCAGACTTGTAAAGATTTAGTTTCAGAAAACTCTAAAAACAAAGAAAATATATACACAAGTTTGTCACAAAAATCGAGAGATTACTGAGACTCAGGATTCCACCTTAACTCATTCATGCGATTCAAATATTTATTCCAAATAATTATAGCTTAAATAATACTGACTCTAATTCTTTGCCAAGGTTGATTCTTAAAAGATTGACTGTAAATCACTAGCATGACGCATCAAATCACTTAGACCAAGCATACATCATCATACGACATCACAATCAATTAAGAAAAATCATAAAACAATTGATAATAGTGCAAGTAGTCATAAAAGAATTAAATATAATTACCACACGCATGAAATATGGCTTCCTCCGTCATCCCAGTGTTGGGGTTTAGCTCCTCATATTATTCACGTGCTCAAAATAGTTGTTCATAGCTCAAATAGGTGAAAAACAAGAGAAAACTAATGACTCAGACAGTTTGCAACGCTGAAAAGGCATTACAAACAGACTGTTACAGAGGTAATAAGTCTGCCTTTTAAACGATACTAGGGTTCTGCTGTTGAACAACGATACTTTTCTGCGACCGTTCCCTGTGCGTCAATGTTCTTCGTGTTCAAGGGTTCTTGCAGCAGCAGAATACTTTTCCTGCACTCCTCCGATTCTTCTCTGCAGCTTCTCCCGTACCTCTGTAACATCCCCCAAAGTCTCCACCGCCCTCTATAAGACTCGTACAATCCTTTTATACACCACAAGCACCGCCAAATCCCGAAAATCTTTGGCTTCTCTCTCCTCCTCAAGTTACTGCACTTCCTGTTTATTTCAAGATAAAGATGGAAAGTTATATTTTTCCCCCTTGTACGCGTCTCTCTCTGTTCCCAAACTCCACGTAACACAACTGAATCAAGAGTTTATATTCTTCCAAATCACGTACAAATCCAAACAGAATCCCGACGATATTTCCGTTTCCCTGCTTCGATAAAACTCAAGCATACTTCCTTTATTTACGTGAAAAATTCCCTTACCAACCCTGTTTTGATGAAACAGGATAATATCAATCCATTCCCTTGATGAAGTCTGTCCAAATCTCCTCTAAATGCCAACCAGAGAATTATGCAGGAATAAATCAGTTTCCTGCCATTTTTAAATTCAAAAGAGGAAGAAGGTGGTCTCCCCCTAACCACTGAAGGGGTGTGAATAGTAAATTGGGGTGCCCCTTAGTAATTGAGTGCCCCTTATCCAAACTGAGAGTCCGAATAGTAATTTTCTCCCACGAGCGCAAATACCATTTTTCGGGCCAATTTTCCCGCAAAAGCTTATTTCTCCAAAAACACCTACAAAAACATAAAAAGCCATAATAAATACAAAATCGAGCACTATCAATATATACAATTGAGATTATATCAGACACAAAAATGTGTCTATCAAATACCCCCAAACTTATTATTTGCTAGTCCTCGAGCAAAACAAATCTTGAAAATAAAATCCTAACTCACTTTGTCGCAGCATCTTCGATTGCATTTAGCGTATGCAATAAGCCTTTAAACCCCTAGGTGGACCTAGTGGCGAGTTATAGTCTCGGGAGGGTTTACCAGTGTACCCACAAAACCTTTACTCCAGACCCTAGCTATCTACGCGAGAACCTTGGAAGGCACTAAAAATCTCCTTGGTTGGCATACTTATTGACTACGGAGGAAGTACCCGTCGCGAAATTCCAATTGTTGTGCACGAGTTTGCACTCAAGCATACTAAAATTCATATATAAGTCACAGAGCTCTACTCAGATAGTCGCACTATGGACATCAATATCCGGAGTCAAAACTAATCACATGGATAGATCAAGAAGATGGATATAGAGAAAAATATAGATGGCTTTGATGTTTACTAAGTGATTGGTGTTTCCCATATCCTGTACGAAGGCCTCCGCCAAAATGAACCTATCCTAATGGACTGAGATACCGGTCGACTAATATCAACGCACTGGCATATACAAGGGAACCAGTGGTCGATAATTCTAACTCTAGGTCAACACAACTGGCATATACAAGGGTTCCAGTGGTCGACTTTATTGAATTTATTCCGGTTGGTCTGATGGTCTGGTCTCACTTTATTTTCTTCTTTTTTCACTCTTTTTTTTTTTTTTTTTTTTTTTTTTTACTTTTTTTTTTTTCACTTTTTTTTTTTTTGGTATCTCAATCATTCTAATTCACCCTAGCCTTGGTAACAACTTGATTCGTGGGCCCCACCTAATCACTTAGAGAAACAAAGTTTAAAAACAAAATAAAAATAAAAACAGAAGTGAAAAGGACTCAACGAGATATGGTGAAACTATCATGTTATTTCTAACACCTGAGCTCTGTGCTTTTATGAATAGACTCTTTAAATGTTGCCATCTAATCAGATTGGTTCCTCAACTCCTACAACCAAAATGCTTCCATCCACTTAGATTGGTTAGTGCCATCCTTAATAAACATAAATTTCTAGGCTCTGGAGTTTAACAATGCAACTAAAATGTTTTTCCCATACCCCCAAACTTAAATCTAACATTGTCCTCAATGTTCTAAAGATAAAATTAAAAGCATGAACAAGGAGAAACTGTTACCATTTGAAGTAAAAGAGTTAAGGAAAGATATTACCGTGTCGCATGAATATTGGGTTACCTCCCAAGAAGTGCTAAGTTTAAAGTCTTCAACCAGACTAAGAAAGGATTAGTCACCTCATAGACTCATAAAGTAATAACAGAAATTTCCGTGGGTCATCGAAACCAAATAGAGCTATCACAAGTAAAAGGAATCTGCAACATGCAATGGACAAATAAAGCAAACCCTTGTCTAGTTTCCTGTTTAAGACAACTATATCTAGCTGTGGTTCAGGTTCAGGCTCTATAACTGGGTCGAGATAAAATATTTTCATGTGCTGGAATTCCTCAAAGCTAAGATCCGATTCAGGTATTAGAGTCTGGAAAAACTCAAATAAGAACTTAGAAGCACATAATAATAACCTTATGTTGATGGTGGTTTTTAGACAAAGGATAAAATCGTAAAAACCATGACCTAGTGTTACCCGCAACACATTAACTAAGAGCATTTAACACGGGCGTAAACAATTAATAGGGGTATTTTTCAAAATACCCAGTTAGGTTTTCAACGCAGAACCTAATTCCAAAACCAAGACGCATATCTGCGCACCATGGCAACAATGCCAAACCAAGCCGCATATCGCGCACCATGGCAATAATGCCAAACCAAGCCGCATCTTGCGCACCATGGCAACAATGCCAAACCAAGCCACATCTTGCGCACCATGGCAACAATGCCAAACCAAGCCGCATATCTGCGCACCATGGCAACAATGCCAAACCAAGCCATATCTGCGCACCATGGCAACAATGCCAAACCAAGCCGTATATCTTTGCGCACCATGGCAACAATGCCAAACCAAGCCGCATCTCAAGCGCTCCATGGCAACAATGCCAAACCAAGCTGCATCTTCGCACACCATGGCAATAATGCCAAACCAAGCCGCATCTCATGCGACCATGGCAACAATGCCAAACCCAAGCCCGCATATTTGCGCACCATGGCAACAATGCCAAACCAAGCCGCACCACGCGCACCATGGCAACAATGCCAAACCAAGCCATACCACCATGGCAACAATGCCAAACCAAGCCGCATCTGCGCACCATGGCAACAATGCCAAACCAAGCCGAATCTTTGCGCACCATGGCAACAATGCCAAACCAAGCCGCATCTACTGCGCACCATGGCAACAATGCCAAACCAAGCGCACATCTGGCAGCACCATGGCAACAATGCCAAACCAAGCGCATCTCTGCGCACCATGGCAACAATGCCAAACCAAGCCGCATCTTTGCGCGCACCATCAAGCGCGCACCATGGCAACAATGCCAAACCAAGCCGCATACTGCGCACCATGGCAACAATGCCAAACCAAGCCGCATCACGGCGCACCATGGCAACAATGCCAAACCAAGCCGTCATCTTTCGCGCACCATGGCAACAATGCCAAATCAAGCAACAATGCCAAATCACTGCGCACCATGGCAACAATGCCAAACCAAGCCATCTTTGCGCACCATGGCAACAATGCCAAACCAAGCGATCTCACACCATGGCAACAATGCCAAACCAGCGCATCTTGCGACCAGGGCAACAATGCCAAACCAAGCGCATCTCACGCACCAGGGCAACAATGCCAAACCAAGCCGCATATCTGCGCTGCACTTCAACAATGCCAAACCAAGCGCACCACCTGCACCAGAGGCAACAATACCAAACCAAGCCGCATCTTCGCAGCATCCCGCGGCAACAATGCCAAACCAAGCCGCACCACACGCACCACGGCAACAATGCCAAACCAAGCCGCACCCTGCGTACCATGGCAACAATGTCAAATTTCCAAGCCGCTATACCTTTGGCCCACGCCAAATATAGCGCCCTAGGCTTGCAAGACTTGCAACTAGGTCAACATGGCCGTACGTGCCATTGGCACATGCCAACACGTGCCGCAAGCCATATTTCTAAGTCGCTATGCCTTTGGCCCACACCCAACATAGCGCCCTAGGTTTGCAAGACTTGCGACTAGGTCAACATAGCCGCATCGTGCCATTGGCACATGCCAACACGTGCCGCAAGCCATATTTCCAAGCCGTTATGCCTTTGGCCCACGCCAAATATAGCGCCCTAGGTTTGCAAGACTTGCAACTAGGTCAACATGGCCGCACGTGCCATTGGCACATGCCAACACGTGCCGCAAGCCATATTTCTAAGCCGCTATGCCTTTGGCCCACGCCAAATATAGCGCCCTAGGCTTGCAAGACTTGCAACTAGGTCAACATGGCCGCACGTGCCATTGGCACATGCCAACACGTGTCGCAAGCCATATTTCCAAGCCGCTATGCCTTTGGCCCACGCCCAACATAGCGCCCTAGGTTTGCAAGACTTGCAACTAGGTCAACATGGCTGCACGTGCCATTGGCACATGCCAACACGTGCCGCAAGCCATATTTCTAAGCCGCTATGCCTTTGGCCCACGCCCAACATAGCGCCTTAGGTTCTGCAAGACTTGCAACTAGGTCAACATGGCCGCACGTACCATTGGCACATGCCAACACGTGCCGTAAGCCATATTTCTAAACCGCTATGCCTTTGGCCCACGCCAAATATAGCGCCCTAGGCTTGCAAGACTTGCAACTGGTCAACATGGCCGCACGTGCCATTGGCACATGCCAACACGTGTCGCAAGCCATACTTCCAAGCCACTATGCCTTTGGCCCACGCCAAACATAGCGCCCTAGGCTTGCAAGACTTGCAACTAGGTCAACATGTCCATGCACGAGCCATTGGCACATGCCAAACACACACGCTTATTTGGTAGCCTAACTTGCAAACCGTGCAACCTACCACCAAGGCATTCCGCACATGCCATTGGCACATGGCAAACACACACGCTTGGTAGCCTAACTTGCAAACCGTGCAACCTACCACCAAGGCATTCCGCACATGCCATTGGCACATGCCAAACACACACGCTAGTAACCTAACTTGCAAACCGTGCAACCTACCACCAAGGCATTCCGCACATGCCATTGGCACATGCCACACGCGCCACTAAGCGGCGCCACTTGCACTCAAGATGCAACCAACACTCGATACATCGACACAAACTGGGGATGCTTCTTTAGGGTTTTGGTTTGGCGGTCACAAAGATGCGGCGTACACTACGCTCACATTAAGAAAGCGTGAAAAGGAATAAAGCGGTCAAATAAAAGAGGAAATAATGGTGAAAAACGTTTCGCCCATTAAACCATGCGGTTACCACCTCCTCCCATTATTTCACCCTTTACTCTCTTCCTTCATGAGGCCAGGGTACGTTTCAATCTCGACTTGTATAAATAGGTCTTACCTATTTCCACCAGAAAAAAAGTCTCGATCAGGAGAAAAAATACTACACTCTCAGAAAGGCAACTTTGCAAGCTCTCCCAAAAGTTTTCATCTCTTGCAAGCTTCCTAAGCTTTCACTTTGATACAAGTCGAGATACTACTCTCCTCAACACCTTTCTTTGCTTCCCTCCCCAAATCAACCCTTCTCCTCCACTTTGTGACCGAAGCAAGTCCGGAACGGCCATTTCTTGGTTTAGGCCGGACTTGTGCAATTGATCTCTCGAATCTATAAAGTGCTCACGTGCAGCACATTTGTTTAGGGTTTGAACCAGTTTCTCACTCACCTACCGAATTTACCGAAATCGGCAGAAACGATTTTTACCCATAAACAATTGGCGACCACGGCGGGAGGATCTATCTATCGGCTACAATGTCAGACTGTCGATCTCGTTCTTCGACCCAGATGTCAAGATGGTAGGGGAAGGCGACTCGTCAAGAATCAATTGCCGGACGACCCGGTTACAGATTATAAAACTACACCCGGCGGGGACTCGTTGAAGATGCTACCAGCGATTGAGGACTTGCGACTCGGTCAGGATCGGACAAACCCGGTTATCGGTTGTTAAAACTACACGAAAACCAGGGACTCGGAAGACGCTACCAAAGAATTGGGGACTTGCGACTCGGTCCGGCTCGGACAACCCGGTTATCGGTTGTTAAAACTACACCCCCGAAAACTGGGGACTCGGCAAGACGCTACCAGCAATTGGGGACTTGCGACTCGGTCCAGACTCAGACAACCGGTTATCGGTTGTTAAAACTACACCGAAAATCGGGGACTCGGCTACCCCGGCAATCGGGGACTTGCTGGCGATGCTACCAGCAAAGCCACCAGCAAAGAACCGCCTTTTACATGGAGAGGGGCGTGTTCGCAAAACCTATGAAGTGAGTAAATTCAGACTGGGCAAGATATACAATCTATTTTTAGGTTCTTAGTAAAACCGTCGTACTCTACCGAGTCTTATGCCTATTCTTTAGCACACACTTTCATAAAAGCAATATTCCTTTCCCAAAACATAATCGAGTCATATTATCAAAACCTTTCATCCCCAAATAATCCAATACCCTAAAAAGCTACCAGTTGTCTATCAAAGGTCAAGTTTTGAACCAGACATCCAATATGTCTTTCAAAAAAAAAAAAAAAACCTAAATGAAAGTTTAACGGAGAAACATTCAAGGAAAATCATCCAACAGAGGTGCTGCTCTTCTTGGAGAAGGTCAACTTTGCATCTTCAAGAGCCGCTCTCTTCATAGTCAACATCTTGGAAAGTTTTTCGAGTTCTACCTCCTGTCGAGCAATCTCCTCAGCGGAAAGGCTTTCGACTGCTGCATCTTTCAACTTTCGGATCTCTGCAAGGCCTTCGACAAACCACGAAGTGTTGAACTCCTTTTCTATGCACACGTCGCGATGGTGCTCCCAGTCGGCAATAACGTCTTGAAACGGTGTGACCAAATCACCTCACGCATGTCCTCGATGGAAGATAAAGCCTCTTCCACACGCTTAACCAGCGCAAATCGACTAGTGACTTTCTTGGTTGTAGCCATATGTCCGTATTTCTCCCAGATTCTAGTGTACAACGCCTCGTGCTTAGCCGGGCCTGAAGCCGCCAACCAGCACATGACCCGGATAAGGAACCAAGTACGGAGGATCAAAAATGGCGCCTGCACCTGGCCTCACGACTCGCAGAGGGTTTTCCTCCATGTCTACGGCAACAACCATCAGAGAATCATCCGCCGTTTGAGCCACATCTGTGCCCGGCAATTGGCTAACGCTCATCTCCAAGTCACCAGCGGTGGTCACCAAAGGCAAGTTTTCATGCGGCTCTACCCCAGAATCATCCTCCGAACCAGATTCCTCCTGCGAACTCGAGTCAGATATTTCCCAAAGAGGAAACAAAAGGACAAAGAAAAGAAGTGCGAAACTCACCGAACCACTTCAGAAAAGCAGACAGTCTTCTTAGGAGGAATCACTCTCACTTGTTGAACCTTCTTCTCTCTCACTCATCATCACTATGAGAAGGCTCAATGCTTCTTTGAGTTCTTTGAAGAAATTTCCCTCTCCTGACAACGTGCAAGAGCAAATGAAAGCATTAACACTCTACCGAAGCCCCAAGGAAACAAGACACATATTTTCAGCCGAAATTCACATGTTTTGAGAAAAAACCAATGAAGAGGCGACACATACAGTTATTGGAAGAACCGAAAGACACAAGAGCCGTGGGAGGATCTTGTGAAATCGTCCTAACCCACCATCACGATTTTTTGTTCTCCGTTCCTTGGCCCGGGGCTTTCCGAATTGTTAGGCAATTTTCGCTTGGGATCTCTCAACATTGGATACTCTTTTCGTAATCTTTGGGAAGGTTTGCAACGAACGTTTTCCACCACGTTATTCACAAAATCTCGGATCATAGTAAACTCGTCGCACCAAAACTCATTATAGCCGAAGGTCGTCGAAGTTACTCTTCCCATTTGAAAGAAGGAAAGACGGATACCCGGCTTAGAGTGCAAGCGTCAAGGGCGACACGCAATGAATCCTCGGGGATCACCGGGCCGGTAAACAAGAGGAACCCCTTGATCGAAACCCATGTGACGAAAGCGGCACGGCCAATATTATAAGCGGCTATCTGGAAAGACCCCACGAAGAAAGACGGCATATAACCGGGCAAGCGCTTTGAATGAACAGCTTTTTCACCAACGCTCAAAGCGTCACCGGAAGACAAAGACATGAGCGGAGCGAAGCAAAAGTGTCAATTTGAGTCACTGACTTATGGACCGGCCCCCATGGACGAAAATTGATTTCATGCAACTTATCAAGAAAACTAACCAAGCTCACGCCAACTCTTGGGCGCCTGTTCACCCATCGAAGAATTCGGGAGCCACCCCAACTCACGGGAAGCGAAGGCAGCGGTTTCGGAGCATACTTCTCAAAGTGCTCCCATAGCCAGACTTGCAGAAAAGCAATGTGCACATACGAATCCACTTTCATGAAACCATTCGAAACTTGCATGTTCGCAACTAGGTGATCCGGATGCACATACAGAGGGAGCCAAGGAACGTGCTTGCAAATGGGAAGAACTTCACCCTTTGCCAACTTCACAAAGAATCGCTAACAACTCCTACCTTATTCCTTTCTTGCCAGAACCGTCATCAAAAATGTCTCTAGACAACCGAGAGAGCCAAAAATGCGGCGACATGAAGATCACTGCTTTTCTGTTCAGGCTCCAACTCGTCCGGAAACCATTGAGATATCCACCAACCGTAAGGACACCTTTCATCCTCTTTCCGGGTAGAATCCTTCAACTTCGCAATGGAGTCTTTCCGAGCAAAATCCCCCAACTTAGCGGCCGAGTCATCCCGCATCTTCACCTCACTTTCGATAATTGGATTTTAAGATTCCCTGCAGGAAGATTCAACAAGAGAGCCACACTCTCCAAGGAGAAAGTTATCTCGCCCATCTACATATAATTATATGGGTGTCCGAACACCATCCGGAGATGAAAGCAACCAAGCCTGGGATATCCTTCCTAATCTGGAGATTTCTTCAAGTCTTGACGGACATCAATGACCTGCGCTCGAGTCAAGTTGGTATTTATATGCTCCTTGCTCACCATGAACTCAACCCATCTATCAAAAGAACGCAATGGGCTTTGACACATCCACGAAGTCAATGTTGGAAGAAGAATACACCCCTTTATGGAGACAGAACCGAATGGTGCTCTGGGGCAAACCGAACATGTCTTCCTTTCATCCTCACCACCAAGTTAGCAAAATTGGCACGAAACCTGGGTGATTCTTCCGAGCGGGGCAAGGGCTCTAGTGAAGAATTCATCATCTCGTGTTCGGTTTGGAATTATGAGCATCCTTCTAGCGAAGTGAAATTTGATTTAGGTAACATCTTATCGAATTCCTTCACAACAATTTGGTAATAAGATATCTGCACAAAACAAACGGAGAAAGACGAAGTTATCTCCCTGACACATAATCGTACCCAACAACAAAAAAAAAAAAAAAAGAAAGGGGAAGGAGGACGTATTTTATTCGCGTTCAAGACTATATACACAGTATTTTATTCGGGTTCAAGACTATACACGCAAAGATTTTCTTCGGGTTCGAGACTATATACGCGGCATTCTATACGGGTACAAGTGTGTCTGCAGTATCTTTCTTGGGTTCGTAATTATATACGGAGCATCCTCTACGGGTTCAAAATACACACGCAGTATTTTCTTCGGGGTTCAAATATTTCTTTCGGGGACCGAAAATTCATATATGCAATATTTCCTACGGTTCAAACAATATATGCGATATTTCCCTTGGTCGCATACATACCATATTTTCTACAAGAGGCACGCCAAGAAATCATATGCAAGGATTGTGGGAGCGCCTACTCTTAAGGTTTACACCTACGTGAAAAAAAAAAAAAAAAAAAGTACTCGAAGACATACCTGGAAGCCGGTTTCTCTTTGTCGCTAGTATGAAAAAGAGGAAGGAATAAAGCGCAGGATGGGGAGAAAGGGGTTTATATATATATATATATATATATATAGGCGTGAAGACTTTGAAATAGGGGAGGATTTCCCTTTTACCAAAATCACGCGTGCAAGAAACGGGCCAACAAAGGGTGCGACTTCCCAATGTCGCCCAAGTCACGCCTACAAGCACGGTTTCCAAGCTGCACCAGCCCACCTGGTTGCGCCGACTGCAAGCACGCACGGCTTAAACTTTGCGCCGGTCCCACCAGCTAGCACACTCGGTTCCCAACTCACGCCAACTTCCCAACGTCGCCCAAGCCGCGCGGGGCCCACCAATTGTGCCGGCCTCTCCCGATTCGTGCAAAACTACCGGAGGCAAGGATTCCAAATCCTATTTATAGAAGGTCGTCGCAAGCCTCCCTCAATTATCTTTACGGTTTGTTGTTAATAGTTTGTCACCATCTTATGCTTACCTCGCAACAAAGCCCCCTGTTCCGAGCTAAGCGGGGGACTTAATGTTGATGGTGGTTTTTTTAGACAAAGGATAAAATCGTAAAAAACCATGACCTAGTGTTACCCGCAACACATTAACTAAGAGCATTTAACTCGGTGTAAACAATTAATAGGGGTATTTTTCAAAATACCCATTAGGTTTTCAACGCAGAACCCTAATTCCAAAACCAAGACGCATCTGCGCACCATGGCAACAATGCCAAACCAAGTCTGCATCTCTGCGCACCATGGCAACAATGCCAAACCAAGCCGCATCTTCGCACCATGGCAACAATGCCAAACCAAGCCGCATCTTTGCGCACCATGGCAACAATGCCAAACCAAGCCGCATCTTGCGCACCATGGCAACAATGCCAAACCAAGCCGCATCTCTGCGCACCATGGCAACAATGCCAAACCAAGCCGCATCTCTGCGCACCATGGAAACAATGCCAAACCAAGCGCATCTATCACACCATGGCAACAATGCCAAACCAATCCGCATCTCGCGCACCATGGCAACAATGCCAAACCAAGCCGCATCTGCGCACCATGGCAACAATGCCAAACCAATCCGCATATCTTTAAGTACTGCGGCAACAATGCCAAACCAAGCCGCATCTGCGCACCATGGCAACAATTGCAAACCAAGCCGCATCTGCCAAAACCAAGCTTACTGCAACAATGCCAAACCAAGCCGCATCTTCGCGCACCACGGCAACAATGCCAAACCAATCCGCATCTCAAGCACCACGACAACAATGCCAAACCAAGCCGCATCTCACGCCCATGGCAACAATTGCAAACCAAGCATCTCTGCTCACACCGGCAACAATGACAAACCAAGCATCTTTGCGCACCACGGCAACAATGCCAAACCAAGCCGCATATCTGCGCACCATGGCAACAATGCCAAACCAAGCCAGCATCTCACGCACCATGGCAACAATGCCAAACCAAGCCGCATCTCGCGCACCATGGCAACAATGCCAAACCAAGCCGCATCTCACAGCGCACCATGGCAACAATGCCAAACCAAGCCATCTTGCGCACCATGGCAACAATGCCAAACCAAGCTTGCAAGACTTGCAACTAGGTCAACTTGGCCGCGTGCCATTGGCACATGCCAACACGTGTCGCAAGCCATATTTCCAAGCGTTATGCCTTTGGCCCACGCCCAACATAGCGCCCTAGGTTTGCAAGACTTGCAACTAGGTCAACATGGCCGCACGTGCCATTGGCACATGCCAACACGGCCGCAAGCCATATTTCTAAGCCGCTATGCCTTTGGCCCACGCCCAACATAGCGCCCTAGGTTTGCAAGACTTGCAACTAGGTCAGCATGGCCGCACGTGCCGCAAGCCATATTTCTAAACCGCTATGCCTTTGGCCCACGCCAAATATAGCGCCCTAGGCTTGCAAGACTTGCAACTAGGTCAACATGGCCGCACGTGCCATTGGCACATGCCAACACGTGTCGCAAGCCATACTTCCAAGCCGCTATGCCTTTGGCCCACGCCAAACATAGTGCCCTAGGCTTGCAAGACTTGCAACTAGGTCAACATGGCCGCACGAGCCATTGGCACATGCCAAACACACACGCTGGTAGCCTAACTTGCAAACCGTGCAACCTACCACCAAGGCATTCCGCACATGCCAAACACACACGCTGGTAGCCTAACTTGCAAACCGTGCAACCTACCACCAAGGCATTCCACACATGCCATTGGCACATGCCAAACACACACGCTGGTAACCTAACTTGCAAACCGTGCAACCTACCACCAAGGCATTCCGCACATGCCATTGGCACATGCCACACGCGCCACTAGCAGCGCCACTTGCACTCAAGATGCAACCAACACTCGAGACATTGACACAAGGCGGGGATGCTTCTTTAGGGTTTTGGTTTGGCGGTCACAAAGATGTGCGGCGTACACTACGCTCATATTAAGAAAGCGTGAAAAGGAATAAAGCGGTCAAATACAAGAGGAAATAATGGTGAAAAACGTTTTCGCCCATTAAACCATGCGGTTACCACCTCCTCCCATTATTTCACCCTTTACTCTCTTCCTTCATGAGGCCAGGGTACGTTTCAATCTCGACTTGTATAAATAAGTCTTACCTATTTCCACCAGAAAAAAAGTCTCGATCAGGAGAAAAAATACTACACTCTCAGAAAGGCAACTTTGCAAGCTCTCCCAAAAAGTTTTCATCTCTTGCAAGCTTCCTAAGCTTTCACTTTCTGATACAAGTCGAGATACTACTCTCCTCAACACCTTTCTTTGCTTCCCTCCCCAAATCAACCCTTCTCCTCCACTTTGTGACCGAAGCAAGTCTGGAACGACCATTTCTTGGTTTAGGCCGGACTTGTGCGGTTGATCTCTCGAATCTATAAAGTGCTCACGTGCGGCACATTTGTTTAGGGTTTGAACCGAGTTTCTCACTCACCTACCGAATTTACCGAAATCGGCAGAAACGATTTTTACCCATAAACACCTGAATAACTACGGATCATCAAAGTCAATCAGTTTTGACTCACACAATTGACCATGATGAAACTGCGCTACCCATGGCTATTAGATTTTGTTACCTCTCTATAATATTCTTTCCTTGATTCTCTGCGAGGTACTTGCAACAGCATTTGTCATTCTTGGGAGTAAACTTGCATTTCCGCTCTTCGCATCGTGTCCGCCTTTGGATAGGACTCCATATCTCTTTGCTTTTCCTCCGGTCGTGCTATGTATTCCTCTTGGAATTCGCGCAACTACGACATTGTTATTGTATTCTTTATTCTGAAGATTTGTGTATATAATAAATCTGTAGGGAAAGAGCATTGATAAATGCCATAATAAGGTATCGCTCATCCACTCGTCTTTCCATTTCACTACACATGAGCGTGTTGTTAGATGACGCAAAATCTCATTTATTCTTCTACGAAGTCCAAATGCGTTTCAATTCCTGGTCTTGACATATTATTGTTGATATATTGTCCTAAAAAGAAGTTCTGTAAATGATGAAACGATCCAATGGTTTCTATTGGTAACCCTTCAAACCATTTCAGAGATTCCCCTGCCAAGCTCGCAGCAAAATATTTACACATCACTGCATCATTCTTTTCCCACTGTAATAATAATTGAGTGTAAGCTTTCACATGTTGTATTGCACATGCGCTTCCATCAAATATGCTAGTGAACACTGGTAAATTGCACTTGGGTGGTATCACTGCCATTTTAATTTGCCTTGTAAAGGGAGTTTTCCCAGCTTCCTCCACTGATTCTTCTAGTTGTCTCCTTCCAATATTTCTTTTCACAATCATCATTTCTCTTATTTCCGCCATTTCTTTAAGAATTTCTTCACTTAAAGTTTCATCTAAATCCTCTCGCATAGGTCTTTTTTAATCTTGCTTGCCTCAATCTATTCTCATGATTATTCTGACGTACTGCCTCTTGTATCTCATATTCTTCAGCTTCTTCTCTTCTTCTCCTACGCCTTTCAGTATTCACATCAATCTGTTCTCTATTATACCTTTCCTCTTCATCTGTGCGATCATGTGGATGTCTTCACATTTATCTTTCTTGTGGTGCAGTGCTTCCTTGTTCTGTGTTATCCATGCGATAATGTTCGTATTTGTCTTACTCGATTAGCATGATTGTTTTGACGCAATGCTTCTTGCAATTCTCTCTCTTCAATTTCTTCCCTTCTTCTTTGTTTATCTCTTTCATCTCTCGCACGTGTAATTTCCCTTTCACGCTCGCATTCTTCTCTCAACATTTCTCTTCCATGTAATATCATCTGTCCTTGCCTTGGGTCCTCTTCTTCTCTTTCAAAATTATGATGTGTGCGACGAAGAAGTTCACGCGGATGTTCATATCGGTTAGTTCCCAGATCTTGAGCTACACGTCGTCTCTCTTGTCGGTATTATAAATTGTCATCTACTTGCAGGTTTTCTTCGATGGTTTCCATGCGTTGTCTTCGCCTAGCATCTCCTTGATTAGATTGACTTTGTCTTGACGAACTCCTGCTTGATCTCGACCTTGATCGTGTAGCGCTTCTTGACCTCTGTTCTTGCAATCTAAGATTCTCTTCTCTTAAATCATCATTCTGTCGTACCAAATTCGCACGTTCTTCTTCTCCTGTCTCATTCGTTCTACTAGTAATCTTTGCCTTAGTTCTTCAATTGTCATATTCTCTTCGTTTTCTTCAATTAATCTTGCATTCCCAGTCCTTTGTTCCTCTTCTTCAGTAGAATTTGTTTGTGTAGTATGAATACTCACTCTATCATAATCAATATCATTGTTCCGCTCTTGTTCATCTTTGAGGTCCAATTGGAATTTCGTTTCTTTGATTTTCTTCTTGCTATTCCGGATTTGCTCTTCTTCTTTCAGCAATTCTATTACTCCTTCTAGTTGTTGTTCCTTGTTCAACAGTAGATCCAAGTCTCACCATCTTCAACTTCGTATATTGATAAAGAATTAAAAAGATTTCTCCACAATTTCCAGATCTTACTCTTTCCAAGATTCTATGAATTTACTACAAGGATTTATCACCCAAAGCTGTTTCTAGCGCCAAAAATGTAGTTTGCAGGATTTCCTACAACCACACCCCAATATATTTAGACCAGTATCTAAGTAATCATAATGGAATTCTTTTATTATTTATCAAGATTTATAATTGGTTACAAGATATTACAATGACTTTACTTGCTCTCCAAATAAACTTTCTCTCTCCTAATTTCTTGTCTAACATACACTCAAAAGATCTCTCTCTATGTGATCACTTCTTCCCCTTATATAGGATTCTACACAGTGGATGACAGCTAAGAGATCCACTATTTTCGGAATCACTATGCGTTACATTCGTTCATGTACACTCACTCATTCTCGCACAGTTTATACTTCGCATAGATCATCACACTGTACTCGTGACTTTGCTGACATCATCCAATACATCATCTCGATTTTACTATGTGTGATAGTCCTCGATTACGTTAGATAATTTTCACTTCGCATATTTATTGATATATGCGATATTCCACTCCTACAAGGTTGAAGAAGACCCATAACAAAGTGAAATTTGAAAGATTCCTTTCCAAAAGAAGCTTGGAGGAAGTATCAAAGATGAGCTGCAATTTCTCCAAACCAAGCCAGAAATATGTATGAAAACAAACTCAATTGGGTGCAAAATGTCTACTTCTCGAATAATAATAAGATCATGACCACTGTAATTAGTAATGCCTCACCAAAATTTGTTCTCTCCAAAAATAATTCCAAGATGTGAAAAGCCATAGGGAAAATCAAACCAGTATTTTTGGCTTCATATCAATCCAGAGTCGGTAAACCACGTTTCCCAACTGATCATGTTATAACAATAAACCACCATTATATAATTAAGCTTCTAAAATTTGTTCGTCAAATTTTGAGCATACCGTAAAAAATAATATCATCATAACAAAAGTTGCAATCAAGAAATCCTCTCAAAGTTGAATGTTAACAAGCCATGCCTTACATCAACATTTTCTGGTAAATGTCTAGAATCACTAACTATCTAATACTCTTATTGTCCATTCCCCACCTAGCCAAATCGCTTTCCCGTGTGGACTACAAAAAAATAATATTGTGCAATCCACAATGAGTAATAGCATATAGTTAAGGATTGCGATTAAACTAAAATTAGTTGAAACTTGATATATAGTTAAAATAACAACTTACTTTTGCACCATATTTCGCTTGTAAATCTTCTTGGGTCATTCTTTTGATTTGGCTTCTACAAATATCTTCGCCATGACGTATCACTAAAACTGTCCAATCTTAAATGTTATATATGCTTGACCAATTGAATTTATATAAAAACAAACTATGAAAGATCTTACCTTCACTGCCGAGACCTGTTGATTTATCAGATAAAGATGATTTGTAGATGGTTTCTTCAGCCCAACTCACAGCTCCTTCGACATCCAAAGACTCATCAACAACTCTAGAAAAATAAAATTACAAATACAAATAAGAACCAAAGGAATAAATTTGTTTAAGTCTTATTTGGTGAGAAGTAGAATTAAAACATCTTACCCAGCGTTTATCATATTCCCCCATGCAGCACCTCGCCCCTTACCAGTCGTGTACTGATGTGTTTCCAAAATTCCTGAGTTATGGCAGAAGATCAGCTTGGGCTGCAAACACAAGAAAAATTACATAAAACACATCCAGTTACAAGTTATTTAGCCTGAAATTAACTAATTTTCTAATTTCCTGTGGCAATCTTATCATATAAACAACAGGCTAGCTAGTACTAATAACTAATAACTAGAATACTTAAGGAAATGATGTCATAATTGGGGTTTTGAATAAAACGATCTTTTCAATCATTGAAAGTAACAAAACCTAGAAACACACCTCATCTCCCTCCCAACAAGCATTGATCATTTCCACATTGTCCTTCTTCTTTTTCTCATCATGGTCATGGAACCTCTTTCCACGATATTCGTCTAGAAACTTAAAATATTCATCAAAGGTAGAATCCTTGTTTGTCTGGTTGTGCTCGAAATTTCCAAACAACAAAAAATTGGTTAGTTGGGCCGACCGACCGGAGGGCCCGAAGGGCCCGTAGGGAGGGAGTCCCTTTTATGGCCACTTTTTTGTCAAATGGACCCTAACGCCAATTGCAAAAAGATTTAGAAAAAATTCTGTGTCAAATTTAGATATGATCCGTTGGATCACATAGCTCAAAAACAAGGAACTGATGCAAGCCGTTCATCTGGTAAGGGAATTCTGTGTGAAAATTCGCTATTGTTCGTTGGATTGAAACACGGAACTGATGCAAGCCGTTCATCTCAGTCCCAGCGATACCATCACCACCACCGTTACATTAGCAACATTCAGATCTTGTTCAATCGTCACCACCACCTGCCTCTTCCTCCATCTCCTTCAATTCCAGTAACACCATCACCACCACTAGAAATCTAACCAATACCATAACCACCAAATTTTAAAAACCACCCATCTCTTCCTTTTTTTTCTTTTCACCAGCAACGCCATCACCACCATATTCACCGCCACATCAAAATTACAATTTTAAGAAATTCAAAAATAAATGCATCGAAGGCATAAATCTCAAATTAAAAATCTAATTATTCTCTTCCGATCTAAATTAAAAATCTGATTTAGCCCAAAACTTATTCTCTCCGATCATCCCTACTCTCTTCTGATCACCCTTACTGCACCTTCTTCAGTCCCAGCAATTCCATCACCATCATTACACCCCAGTAAGGAAGCAACACCACCACTACTACACCCCACCATCACTTTTCAGATCCGCCACCATCTTTACGGATAGCTCCTCCACCACCATCACCAGCTCCGCCATTAATCAAAGATCAAACATTTTTTATCCTTACCAACACCCCACGACAATCATCGCCGCCACCACCTCATTTTGTTAATTCATCAAATATAGTAAATCAAAACTCAAAATTACCATAGAAAATGCAATTTCTGTTCGGTGTATTACATATCCAACACTTAGCAATGACAAATTACGAAGAAGAAAAAACGATCAAATTTTATCAATTACAGTAGCAGGGCAATTTTTGGATCAAATATGCTTCTCCTTTTCAAGTAAGAGCACAAGCAAAGCAGAGATGATAACTTAAAAACATTTCCCCTCCCCTCCCTCTCCCCTCTCAACCAAAACCATATATATCAATTCTCGATTCATCTTGAGGCGTCTCCTCTCTTCACCCTAATTTCAGATTCTCAAATTTTCACTTCCTTCTCTCTTCTTAGATTTCTCTCTCAATTTGATGGGAATAAATCAAATTATGTTATCAAATTCTGATAATCATTGATTAAACTTCAATCTCTCTGCTTATACTCAGCTCCTGCTGCTGTTGCTGGTGATTAAATTCTAGGGTTAAACATTTGATTTTTTTCTGAGTTGATTTTTTCCTGAGTTTGATGGAGCCTCGTGTGGGCAAAAAAATTCAGACTTGGTCGTAAATCGTAACATCTAGAAATTGCCTTGCCATGTGTTGGTGACTTAATACACGTGTAAGGAGAATAGAATTGATCCATCGATACACGTGGGCAACAAAATTCTAATATACTACACGATGGAAATGGATGTTGGAAGTGAGTTTGTGAAAAAATATAAAAATGGTTACAATGAGTAGTGATTAACTTGTAGAATTCAGTCCGAATTCGTGTACACTCATTAACGTGTGTATATTTCACATTTCAATCTCTAATCTTGATTTAATTTAAGCAGTTATGTAACGAGGGTCGTGATTCTAAACATGGAGGGTAATGGCCATCAGTTAAATAATCAACCAATCAGAAGAATATGTGAAATATACACTCGTTAGAGAAGTGTGAAAAAAATTTGGACTCGTAGAATTCTCTAACGGTTCGTGCTTATGTATATTTTTAAAATATTTTGAGGGTATTTTTTTTTTATTTTTTTTTGACACGAATTGAATCCTTACCTTAGAATAAGATGAGTCGGTTATGATCATGTATTATCGGTTTTTTCTTTTTGTCGTGATCATGTATTTTCCGGCCGTAATCATGCATAACGCGTTATGCAATTAGTTATGTTCGTTTTTCTTCGGTCGGCCCTCCTGACCGTGGAAACGGTTTTCTAGTTATAAGCATGAATGAAGAAAAGTCTTGACCAGACTGCAGTGCAAATATAAGATTAACAGAATAATTTTGAAATTCTGGATAGAGCTTGGAATACCAAATACATTTGGAGGAATTGAGAGAGAACTCAATCTATAATTAATTGCGAGTAGCATGAAGGCTTTAGATGCCAGGTGGATTTCGAAGAGATAATTGTAGAATTTGACACAAATAGAATTAAGAAGACAAAAATTTATTCTCTTCAGCTGAAAGAACAGATTGAGCTCTTTCGTAGTTGAGGAGTCAAAATATGGTTTCAAAAAACGAGAAAGCAAGTAGAAGTCGTACACATGAAATGAGACAATATGCCTAGTCAAACCCTGGAATGCCCAATTCATCATCTTGGTTCAGCGGGCTTTCCTTTCAGTCACAAAGGGATATTGAATCACCACCATTTCTGATGCAGGTGTGCAAAAACTAACCTGATCTCTTACAAATTTTAGCCAACCCTGGGCACCGTATTCGCCACGTCGCATACCAACATGTGCGCAGGCAACCTTTATGCAAGAATGTAATTTTGCTATACGGCTCGTCCTCTACAAAAATGTCAAAACAACAAACTAATTTCAGTTACTTGGTCGCTGGTATTTGGTAAAAATTCTTTTAATTTCATCATTCTCGTGTTCTTGGATTTATTTCAACTATATTTTATGTAGTTGTGAGTCAATTTGGTCAAGCTTGTTGTATAATAAGTTCTAATTTTTGTTGTTGTCATGAGTTTTTCAGATTCAACATACCATTCTAGAAAAAGTCAGATGATTAGCATTTTGATGTTCAAAGTTCAATCCTAATATTGAAATTGAAGACCAGTCCAGACCACACTAATTTATGCAAAACTGCAAACATGCTCTTAGGAATTTTACATCTATGACTGACATTTTATGACTTACTAGTTACTAATTGATGGACGAGTTGTTCGATGATTTATGACAGCTAGAATATACAACACACATACTAACCACGAACAAGATCAAGTGATCAACATTAGGCATTCTATGGGTACTGTATCTTTTTTGTGATGTTACATATTTAATGGTGTTATAGATATACTTCGCAGCATAATTAGCGTAATAATTTGTTGCAATGAAGGTGCAAAAATAGCGCAATTGTCGTCGTACATACTTGAATCAGTTATCAGGACCTTTTTACCGCCTGGTTGATCCTTAAAAACCTTTCTAATTAGCTTCATATCTGCACCTATGACAATGACTTTCTCCTTTTTCAGAATTAAGCCAACTGCAGTCCCTCCATGCCAATCCCTTAACCAATAGCACAAATCAACCAAAGGTATCATTAGTATTTTGAAGTCACCAAATCAGTGTGATGGTGAAAGAAAAAACCACAAAAATAGTTCAGTTGGAACCGAAAACTTACATTTCCCCTTCAGCCATCTCAAGTCTCAGTACCTGTGGAATGTGGATTGAAAAACATGTCAATAAATTCAAATTAGTAACTTCCCGTCATATTTTCATGCACACCCATAGTATAAAATAAAGCCAACTGGTCATTGAGCCACCATTTTTCTATCAACACCACAATAAAACTTAAATACCGTACATATCTTAACATTGTGCATCCCTAATAAAGAAGTAAAATTATCTTAAAACATAATTAAGCTAATCATCGTACAATATTAGAAGAAGTTTTAATTAATAACACCAGATCTATGTGTTCCTACAAATTAAACCTTTACCCCACTAGCTCAGTCCGTTTTAAACTTGTTTCATTTCAAAAGACATGAATTGAAAAGTTTTCAAAATGTTTAATAGAACCCATTTCAGCTACTTGGTGTTTGTTGTTTGTGTTTGTGTAGTTGAGATCTATGTTAACTTGAGAACAAAAAAATGTAAGACTAACTTTAATGATTGATATAGATCAGCAACTAAATATGTTTTCATACAAGATGTAAGCTTAAAATCTAAGAGTTACACTCAAGCACAATCATTTGAATGATTTGGATCTACTATTTGTGGTATAAAATAGCTATTGATATGGATCAACAAGTATATATGTTTTGATAATCAGCAACTATATATGTTTTCTTACAAAATGTAAGCTTAAAATCTAAGTAAGACTCAAGCACAACCATTTGAATGATATAGATCTACAGTTTGTGGTATAAACTAGCAGCTTTTTCAACTAAATATCTAGAAAGAACACTTGAAGTAAAGAAGAAGGAGAAGAAGAAGAGAAAAAGTGATATCTATACCTAGCTTTTGTAATGTTGTTGATTATTGATCTCAATGGATCAGGAGAGGGCTGGGATTTCTCTTTAGTTTTCTTTTACTTTGCTCTTATTTCATTATAACACTGCTCACTTAATAGTTTGGTGTAGACTGTTATTATGAATTAGTGAAGTGTCTTTATATTACAGATAATTTAGTTTTCTTTTTGAAGCACAAATTATTATGTAGTAATTGGTGTAGGCTTAATTTTTCTTTAAAGAAAAGAAGAAGAAAGAAAACTGTAGGGGGCCATTTTTATATAACCCCCCACTAATTTATATGCAATATACAAAGACCTTCTCATATAATCATTTATTAATTGTAGCCCCCAATTTATTTAACATCGTTATTTATCAGTTAGGTGATATGTCATCAGTCATTAAACTTAGTCTTAGTCTCTTGAGTATTAATCCAAAGACCTCACACAAATCAAATCAATTCTAATCTAATCTTTCTTGGCCAAACATGTCAAATGGAATCACGTGTTTATGTATCTGCTCTACCAGATTAGTTTCTATAAACACAACGATTCACGTACATAAAAAGCGGATTTATTGCAACAAACTCATCGAATTCAATTCAGCAGTAGTTCCCGACCTAGCTCAAAAATTTTAGCACCGAAGCATGCTATAAGAACGTCGGGAAAAATAATTTTGGTACTCTTCTAACCTTATAACATTCAATTGGAACCAGTTTAGACTATTTGTAGCTACACTTGGATGAACCTGTATAACTTAACAGGAAAATTAACGAGATGAACGGTTGCAACTGATCAAATTGTATATGTGGAGATATATTTGGAGGTCTTTGTGACTACAAGAAGATAATGGGGTTGACGAAAATTGTCCGAAAAGATATACCGACATTTGTGAGCATTAACGTGGACAAATTCATGGTGTTAAAAATATAATGAATTACTTCGAGGATTGTGGAAATATTTAGTAGGGGGTTAATGCCTCAACTTTAAGTTATAGCTGTTTACTCTACGGGGTTTCTGAACTGGTATAGTACGTGATACAGGTTAAGCATTAATGTTTTTTTATTGATTATATATAAGCTAGCTTGTAGCCTTGTACTACTACATTAGTTTCTGAATTTCAAAAGTACCAAGAATAAATGAAATGTACTTTTATCTTAACCATAGATATTAATAACCCTGGAATTTCTCAACTCTCCCGTCACTTCGGTATGCTGGTGATATGTACCACTTTTATTGAAGAATGGAAAAGGCAGGATAAAAATTCAGGCTATGTTAAGATGATGCACCACAAAGTTACGGGGACTTGGTTTCATCTCCCTACGGATAGCTGGCCAACTGAAATTTTTTGGAGCGATAAGGTTAAAAACTCTAAAGACGGGTTGTAGTGTTCTTGAAAAAGGAACAATCCCTTAAGTTATGTAAAACATTACAGCCCAGTAAACAAAACTGGAACACAATCTAAGAGCGAAAATGCTACTTATACACCAAAATTATACACCAAAACCAAGGTGTCAAGGTATTGGTCATTCTTTATTTTCCTGGTGGGGTTGGGTGGGGAAGCAATGAGGTGGAGATCGCTAAATCATCTAGTGTATGAAACCGGTAGATATGTAGCAGCTTCGATCTAAGAGTACCCATCGGATAAAAGGAAGGGCTCACTTTATTATCATAGTACTAAATCAAGTACAATACAGCTGGTCTTTCAGCCTTTGAATAGTGAAATGAGATTTCACAGAAGAGATAAGATTCTTCAAAGAGTAGGGGATGCAGGGATGGCTTTTTCAGCTATCTAATCCTCCATCTGAGCTGTATACTGAGAAGAGATCTATACACTACCATCAATACCCTAAACTGGTACCATACAAAAACTGAACTTTCAACCATACCTAAAACTTAAAAGAAAAGTGCACACGACAATGTTACAGGAACGAACTGATAATTAGGCAAACCAACATTAAAAAGTAGCAAAGCTAGGGGTTTTATTATTGAATATAACTAGATATACGCCCCCGGGCATTTTCTTTTTTTCTTTCAGCTGGTGAGCGTGGGCTTCGCCCCGCCCCGTGGCGATGCCACTACAGTAAAACTTAATGTATTGCAATACCCAATTGTTATGGCATAAACCACTACTAGTGTCGCGATAACTTATGTAGCAAGAGGTCTATTGTTGTACCCAATCTTTATTGCTGCAGCAAGAGATTATACTTTTTTGCCACACTCTTTTCATATTGTTGCTACAGTTGTATGGCAAAAATTTCATTTTGGAGCAATAAAATATAGCTTTTAGCTGCAGCTGTAAATAACTGTGGTTAGAAATTTGCTTTTGTAGCACCTATATTGAAGGTGTGGCAATATATGATGTAACAATAGCTAAATTTTCTTGTAGTGTGCATTTTTATTTGGTGTGCGCGGGGCTTCGCCTCGCCCCGTATGGTGATGTATTTTTTATTTGGGCGCCTTGATGGAGAACAGACAGAAAATATGTGTGAATCTTGTTTTTTTTTTTTTTCATTCTTTCTTTATGTACGAAAAGATAGGCCTAATACATTAGATCCTCGATTCCAAATTGAATTTTGTTTTATACGAAATTCTAAATTTAGTTGGTTGATTCCCAATATATTTTTCATTCTAAGCACGTTTTGTCTTTTAATTCCTAGTATTTACTGAATCAATTTTAGTAATATTTAAAGCAAGTATTGTCCACCTTAGATGGTGTTACTAACGTATGGTGTAACAAAATTAATTAGGTTAATACTCTGACCGAAAGTGTTGTCCACCTACTTATTTGTCGACTCTGCTACTAACGAACGGTTAAATACTTGATGTATACAAGTGTAACCCAATTTTTAATATTTTGACCAGTAGAGTTATACCAAGTGTCCTCACCATAGCTTCTACATTAGAAAAGGCATATTTCGGAGAATAAAAAGTGAGGGTTTCATCACCCTTTGACGTGAGAGCTTATTTTGTCAAGGTCTTTAAGGAGGAAGATTGTTTAACCCAAAACAACTTGTTACTAGGGCTCCACACGGTTCGGTTCGGTGCGGTTATAGGTAAAACCGTTCACCTAACCGTGTTCGGTGCGGTTATCACAATTAAAACCGTAGCCGAACTGTTTAGTATTCGGTTCGGTTTTTAACCGCACCGATACGATTCGGTTACGGTTTTTCACCTATAGCCTGCACCTGTACATAAATACACTCTGAAATTCTGAATTTCTTAATAAACTGATATTACATTCCATACTTAAGTCTTGACAAGATCACCTTAGTCTACAGATTAAAAGCAAAGTTGAAGTTCACGAACAAGTTAACCAAAGTCTGATGAAACCAAAGTTAAAAAGATTAACCAAAGTCTAAAGATTAACCAAAGTCTGATGAAACCAAAGTTAAAAAGCAAGTAGCATGAAGAGTTGCCAATAAAAGAAAAAGACTGCGGTCATCCATTTGATCTTCATTTCTCAAGTAGTAGACCCGATAAAAGACTACAAACCATCCATCTCTCAAGCCAATCACCCCTTTAATCTTCATCCTTCCCCAAAATGTCTGCAACAAGAATGCAAAGAACAAAAACAACAAATAAGATAAGAGAAACTAACAAATAAGAAGAAAAACAACAAGAATGCAAAGAAGAATACAAACACTCGGCTGAATATGAATTATGATTGTTGTTGTTGTTGTTACAACAGGTGGGTACTATGACAAAGGTATAGAAACTAACGGATAAAAGAAGACAACATTCATTCAAATTTCAAGTCAAATGAGAAGAGATCGAACATTATGATTTTCAGGGTTTTTGGTCGGCAAAGTCGATAATTTAAAACCATGCCGGCAATTGTTTGTTTTGTAAGCGCCGGCATGGTATCAGGATGAATAACCTGCCAACTTTTCATAGCATCCATGGAGACTGTTAGACAATAACCAGGGCCGACAGGGTATATTAACAAACCATGCCAACTTACATCTAGTCGGCATTGTCTTAGACTTGTACCATGCCGACTTTATGTCACAGAAACTTGATTTTCATTAGTTAAGTGTCGGCATCTTTCATGTATAACACCATGCCGACTTTGTATTTGTTGGCGTGGTTTATGATTAAAACCCCTCCGACCATTGTTTGGTCGGCGTTGTTTAGATTCTAGACCCTGTCGGCTGTATTACCAGAACCATGTTTCAATGTTTAGAATTTTCATATCTCTTATTTGTGTATTGTTTAGGTTCAGAGGCAAAAATAGAAGATACCCCTGGTCTTGTTAACAATACAGAAGAGTTATTACAATTTATTGACGCAATTTATCCCAATTTAGAAGATCCTAAAGATGAAACAGAAAAGAATTGCCCTGTAAGAAAGTTACTTCTGATGGGTAAGGAAGATCCTGAAGAATTTTTAAGGTTTATGGATAGTTCTAGCAATCCCCTCAACTATGAAGAATGCACATCATCAGAGGAGGAAGAAGTGGAGGTTCCTCCTAAAAATAATCTTGAATGGGCATCCACACTTCTTTGACTTCGTCTTGTACACCCTAGTCGTCTTCTTATCATACACATAACCCTTTCTCTTGTGATTTGCGTTCGGCGACCCATAACACTTGCATACCATTTCAAATCTGGTGTGGTTGGTGAGTTGACCATGATAAGGATATCACCATCTTGCATCCGTACTGGTGACTATATTACTTATTCCATGTAAAATTAAAAACATGGAGAAGTACGGATTACCCTTGTATCGGTTGTTGCTATGGTGAAGCTCTGGCTGGTATCGACAAATGAGCAGCAACAGTTCTTGGCAGCGGATGTGATCAGAAGAGACTACATCGCGTGGGAACCAAAATGGGTCGGCTGGAATTGCATGGGCGTACATGGCAGCAAAGGGATCGGAAGGATGCGTAAGCGAGTAAACTATCCATGACCACGAGGTTTAGCGAGATGGATATAAAAGTGGTTACAACTGCGACCCTTGGCTGGCTGTGATCATGATCCTTGACAGGGAGGAGTGGCGACTTCTAGAGAGAAGGTTGAAGCGGTTTCCATAGCGAAACATTGAAGCGGAGCGGCTTCTCGAGAGAATGTCGAAGCGGCTTCTGGAGCGAAACGTTGAAGCGGAGCGACTTTTGGCTCTGGAAGCGGAGCGACTTCCCAAGAGAATGTTGAAGCGGTTTCCAGAGCGAAATATTGAAGCGGAGCGGCTTCTGGTTCTGGAACAAGAGCGGCTTCCCGAGAGAATGTTGAAGTGGTTTCCAGAGCGAAACATTGAAGCGGAGCGGCTTCTGGATGTGGAAGTGGAACGGCTTCCCGAGTGAATGTTGAAGCGGTTTCCAGAGCGAAACATTGAAGCGGAGCGACTTTTGGTTCTGGAAGCGGAGTGGCTTCCAGAGAGAATATTGAAGAGGTTTCCAGAGCGAAACATTGAAGCGGAGCGGCTTCTGACTCTGAAAACGGAGCGGCTTCAATGTTTGGAAGAGCATTGAAGTGTAAGTTCACTGTTGTAGTGTAAGTTCACTGTTGTAAAATATTCCAAATCAGCAGATGAATTTTGTAAGTTCACTGTTGTAGTACTGTGCATGGTTACTGTTACCGAATTCTGACAGATTTATCAAGTTTGGAAGAGCAGTCAGGAGACATGAACTTGAGAGTTGCAGGCTCTTGGGAAGGAATAACTGCAGTCCAATTGGATCTAAATGTTGCTGGAGTTCCTTTAGACATTATATATGCAAGTGCTTAGGGCCTGCATTAAAGGCTCGCCTTCAAATCCTGGATCGCATGGAACAAGAGATAAGTGTTCCTCGCTATTGTGTTTCAAATGATTGGTTATGGCCATACCCGATAGTAGCTAAATATTTTCTCCCTGCTCAGTCCGTTGACCTCCTGTTCAATGTTGATGAGGAATGGTACAGATTTAATAGGTACGGGGATAGGTTCGAACGTTATACAGGTTCACGAATTACTAGCATCGAAGAAGGTGGTAAAATTACAGTAGTTGCAATGGATAAAGCAAGTCATATACAAGTCCTTAGAAAGGTTAAAGATATGGATGGAATTGAGTCTGAAGTTGATTACTCAGAATACTATGATGATTTCTTAATAAACTGATATTACATTCCATACTTAAGTCTTGACAAGATCACCTTAGTCTACAGATTAAAAACAAAGTTGAAGTTCACAAACAAGTTAACCAAAGTCTGATGAAACCAAAGTTAAAAAGATTAACCAAAGTCTAAAGATTAACCAAAGTCTGATGAAACCAAAGTTAAAAAGCAAGTAGCATGAAGAGTTGCCAATAAAAGAAAAAGACTGCGGTCATCCATTTGATCTTCATTTCTCAAGTAGTAGACCAGTAAAAGACTACAGTCCATCCATCTCTCAAGCCAATCACCCCATTAATCTTCATCCTTCCCCAAAATGTCTGCAACAAGAATGCAAAGAACAAAAACAACAAATAAGATAAGAGAAACTAACAAATAAGAAGAAAAACAACAAGAATGCAAAGAAGAATACAAACACTCGGCTGAATATGAATTATGATTGTTGTTGTTGTTGTTACAACAGGTGGGTACTATGACAAAGGTATAGAAACTAACGGATAAAAGAAGACAACATTCATTCAAATTTCAAGTCAAATGAGAAGAGATCGAACATTATGATTTTCAGGGTTTTTGGTCGGCAAAGTCGATAATTTATAACCATGCCGGCAATTGTTTGTTTTGTAAGCGCCGGCATGGTATCAGGATGAATAACCTGCCAACTTTTCATAGCATCCATGGAGACTGTTAGACAATAACCAGGGCCGACAGGGTATATTAACAAACCATGCCAACTTACATCTAGTCGGCATTGTCTTAGACTTGTACCATGCCGACTTTATGTCACAGAAACTTGATTTTCATTAGTTAAGTGTCGGCATCTTTCATGTATAACACCATGCCGACTTTGTATTTGTCGGCGTGGTTTATGATTAAAACCCCTCCGACCATTGTTTGGTCGGCATTGTTTAGATTCTAGACCCTGTCGGCTGTATTACCATAACCATGTTTCAATGTTTAGAATTTTCATATCTCTTATTTGTGTATTGTTTAGGTTCAGAGGCAAAAATAGAAGATACCCCTGGTCTTGTTAACAATACAGAAGAGTTATTACAATTTATTGACGCAATTTATCCCAATTTAGAAGATCCTAAAGATGAAACAGAAAAGAATTGCCCTGTAAGAAAGTTACTTCTGATGGGTAAGGAAGATCCTGAAGAATTTTTAAGGTTTATGGATAGTTCTAGCAATCCCCTCAACTATGAAGAATGCACATCATCAGAGGAGGAAGAAGTGGAGGTTCCTCCTAAAAATAATCTTGAATGGGCATCCACACTTCTTTGACTTCGTCTTGTACACCCTAGTCGTCTTCTTATCATACACATAACCCTTTCTCTTGTGATTTGCGTCCGGCGACCCATAACACTTGCATACCATTTCAAACCGCGTATATTTTTATTGGGTATTTTTCACTAGAACACACATCTTCTCTTTTGCTTTCTCAACAATCCAATTGGCCGCGTCCTTTTTATCCTCCCATTCCAAATCATTAGCGTAATGTGCGGAAGTATCAGGACCCCTAACATTGTGATATTGAGGCTGATCCATCATCGGTACCAATGCAACAATCTACAAAGCAACACAAGTTAGTTGATATGTACTACAAAAGTCGGCGAATTCGATATATAAAACAACGTGGCTATATAAACGCCGGCTTGGTCGAAGAAAAAAAGAGCGTCGACCAAACAACAATCGGCATGGTCGACGAACCAGAACAATGCCGACTTAAGCATGTTTCAAAATCATTTCCTGTGCTGCAAAAATTCTTGTAGTCGGCAGGGTCTACGTACCAATACAATGCCGGCCTAAACATGTTTCAAAACACGACTTCTGTGTTGTAAGAAAACTTTTAGTCAGCATGGTTTATATTTTCGACCTTCCGACTAGAATACTTCTCATGAAAAGTCAGAGCGTTGGGTAATATATACCACGCCGGCTTTTACGGTCGGCATGATCGACAATCGTCGACCCTGCCGACCATGTGCAGCTGTTTATGGGTGAAAATCGTTTCCGCCGATTTCGGTAAATTCGGTAGGTTAGTGAGAAACTGGTTTAAACCCTAAACAAATGTGATGCACGTGAGCACTTTATAGGTTCGAGAGATCAATCTATACAAGTCTGTCATAAACCAAGAAATGGTCGTTCCAGACTTGCTTCGGTCACAAAGTGGAGGAGAAGGGTTGATTTGGGGAGGGAAGCAAAGAAAGGTGTTGAGACCAAAAATTGGATTATCCGCTCACAAAGAAGGATACTGCAGACGCACTTGAACCCGCTCACAATAGATTAAGATGAAATAGATTAATCCAATTTTTGTGAGCGGTAACACTTCATCTTAATCTATTTCTCTTTAACTATTAAAAAAAAAAAAAAAAAAAAAAAAAAGGAAAAAGAAGAACACTCATGTGTTATGTAGATCTACTGTGAGAACTCAACATAAAGAGCAGTTTTTCTGGTAAAGAAGAAGAAGAATGTTATATACCTTGCTTTGGGAAAAGGTGATGAATATTGATCTGATTAGATGATTGGAAGACTTGGATCAAGATTTCTTTAGTTTCTCTGCTTATTTGTTTCACTAGTTTGCCTTGTGTTTCTTTTTTTCATTTGGTATATTAACACATTTGTTCTCGAGTACAAGTGAAGATATTAAAATAATTTGTCTGTTGCCCTAATAGCTAGCTTGTAAGGGCATTAACATATTGCTCATTTATTTTTCGTCCACAAAACCAGCTAGCTTCTTTAAACATCTGAAAGTCCCAAAGATATAAATGCAGTGTACTTTTGGATTTTGCAATGGACCATAATTTGTTTCGGTTGCAACCATATAATCCTCCTACTCATAATTCTACTTAACGTTAAAATTTTCGAATATTTGACATCATCATGTAAGGTCATGAAAGCACTTTTATGTTTGTTTTTCTTGTTGAAAGATCGGTTACCGATGAAATGCAGGGAGTTAAACCAATATGCCTCAGCTTTAAATCGGTATAGCTGTCTAGCCTATCAGCTAGTTAGGATGAAACACTTTCACCCACATAAATACAGTGTCTAGCTAGCTAGTTACATAAATGAAGTGTACTATGAAGTTTCAGAAAGTCCGAAGGATAATTAGTTGTATCCTCTTCTTATTTATCATTAAAGTTCACCTTGTCTAAATAACAAAAAGTCCAACGGATCTCTCAACGGGCATGTATTCATGTCCAGCATGCGATATCTTCCCAGTTTGACTACCATATGATGAATCAGTATATACAGTCATTGATATACATAGGCAAGTACATAATCACATGAGTGTACTTCTCTTATCGCCTCATGCTGTCTCCTTACAAGAGATAAGACTGACTCACCTATAAGATTAAAAGCTATGAATTACTCTAAAATACATAGTGTGAGGAAGGATCCCTTCACACTATTATTATCACATTATCTCACACGTTGGACGTCATTTTCATGAATAAAAACCAAACCGTAACGGATTTGAAGCTAATTTTTTCGGGATATGTTCCTCTTACCAATTTTTATATGCCTACTAAAAATGAGCACATTCCGAAATATAAAACATCACAATCTACCGGTCTTAATTTCGACGGCCAGAAATCTGTTGATTCAACGGTTCATTTTCAAAGTAGTAGATGATGGTGTTATACGTTTCGGAATATGCTCATTTTTGGTAAGAATGTAGAGTTATGTAATAATAACATATCCCCGAAATATTAGCTTAAAATCCGTTACGGTTTGGTTTTTATTCGCAAAAATGTGGTCCAACGTGTGAGATAGTGTGATAATAAAAGTGTGAGGGGATCCCTCCTCAATACATAATCACAAGATACATCACCCTTTTAAATCCTCCCTAAATTGGGGCCTATAAGGATGAATTGGGGTCTATGGATTTTTACATCCACCCCATAAAAAATGATAAGGGGTGTCTAAATTTGATGAAACTTCCATTTTACCCTCTATCAATATTAATACTACTAATTTGTCCCCATCAAATCTTAATCATAAAATTAAAAACTAAAATCAAAATCATAAAACTAAAATCATAAAATTTAAAATTTAAAAACTAAAATCAAAATCATAAAACTAAAATCATAAAATTAAAAACTAAACTCAAAATCAAATTCATTTCCATCTCCACTTCAACTGATTCTTCTTCTTTTCTTCTTCTCAACCCAATCCTATAAATTAGGTTTTAGTAACATAAAATTGCTCAAAAATTGAAAATTTTGAAATCAAATTTTTCCTGGTTTATCAGAATCGGTTAACGTTAATGTATATGTGATCCGATTGCAAATAGAAACGGTTTATGTTCATGCCCACAAAGACCGATTGTCCTTGATGTGTTTTACCGTTCGAGAATTTGAACCAGAATCGGATTACATTAGCAGTTATAAAAACCGATTGTTGATGTATAATGTTAGAATCGGATTTTATATGTGTGTCGAGTAAACCGATTGTTGTTCTCAATTTTTTTATATCTTTTTTTTGTTAGAATCGGATTACATGAGCATTCTTATAAACCGATTCCTGTTGTGCAATGTCAGGAATCGGTTTTTACATATGTATCCTGTAAACCGATTCTGGTTAACCCATTTTTTTTCCAGTTAATACTCGATCATAAAATGAGTATGAAATCATATTCGATTTCATTTCGATTACAAATGAAAAATAAAATAGTTCCGTATGATTTTACCCAATTTGAAAATGAGTATAACTTTATACTCGAATCGAAAGCGAGTATAACTTCATACGCGAATTGAAAGCGAGTATAACATCTTAAACGATCTGAGATTGAGTATGAAGTCATACTCATTTTAACTCGGGTATAAAATGAATTTTGATTTTATTTGATGTTTAACAACACATAATTCATAGAAAAAAAAGAAAAAATTTACCCACAATCGGTTTATGTTCATGCCCAATAAACCGATTCTGGATAATCGGTTGATACCAATGAAAATATATACCGATTCTGAGTTGGAGTTCTTCAAAAAAATTCAAAATTTCAAATTTTTTCATGTTCAGATGATTCATTAACACACGTTAATTTCACATCTAACACTATATTTTACCACTAATCACCGAATTAACACTAATTAATTAGAGGGTAAATTTGTCATTAAAAAAATATTTGGTTAAGGGGCTTTTCATTTTACTTCAAAATGTCTCTATTTTTTCACGTAGTGATAGGCCCCAATTTAGCCAGGTTTTAAATTTTTCTAAAATACCATCACTTTAACTACTTCCGTTAATGTTGTCATTAAGTGATATATACATATCTCTCCCTACTAAAAGGCTGAAACATCCATCACCCACTAATAAAAAGCAAAAATACCCATCAGCTCGAATTCGAAACTGAACATGTTGAAAGTGAAAGATGAGCGACTCAATCTTACTCCTATATTATCTGTTTGTGGTGTCGAGAGGATTTCATTTTTTTTTTCTTGTTTTAGGTTTAGTTTGTACTTTTATTATGTTAGTTTCTCTTTTTTTACTTTTATTTGCTTTAGGCTTAGTAAGGAAAACAAAGACAGCAACAACTCTATCATCCAGTTCATATTCTACCTCAACTGTTGCTACATCTTCAATACCGAGTCAGCCCGATACTCTTTACAGACACCTAAAGACCGATTCAGACTACCAATGTCACTTAAGACACTTTGTTACTATTTGAGAAACTTTGGTTACTTTACTACTAGTTGGGTCATTGTTACCTTGATTGCACTAGGCAATCTAAATTTAAAAAAATCCAGTTCATGTGTTTTTACATGAACTGAGAAACATTAAGTTGGATTTGATCCGGTCATTACTTTGCGCTTCGACACATTCTAGTTTTGTTTTCGAAATTAGTTTGGCCCTATATGTTTGGTCTTCTACTTTGCGAGAGATAAGGTTTTCTAAAATTATTTTTAGACCTGAAGGGATAGATTTGATAGACGAGAATTGGTGAAAATACTACAACATATATGACTGTTTTATGATCTTGAACAATCTCTACAGGGTTTCCGATTACTTAAATCGGTTTTCTCAATATATATATATGATATGAGGTTATCCTCTTTTTCGAAAGGAAAAAAAAAATCTTACTATCTCAAACCTGGCTTGATTGGGGTATACCCAATAAGACAAAAGCTAGGTCATAATGAAGTAAAGAAGCCACCCCTTATCCTTGTATTTTCTAAATGGTGAAATTGCCCCTGCAATGATTAACACTAATTTAATTAAAATGATTAGATTAGTTAAATTAGTTAGATTAGTTAGTTTATTTATATGAGTGGGTTTGGAAATAATTGAGAGTAGGAAATAGTATGAAGTAGTAGAGGAGGTTTTGAGAAATTTGTGATATGAGTGATTCAATTCCTGATTATGAAGTGGGGGAGTCTTCTAACTTTCCTCCTACAGATGAGTACTTGTATGATGACCTACCAAATCATGATCAAATGGATTATATGCATGACCCTCACTTTTATTTTCCTCAAACTCAAGATGGGTATGGAAGTGATGAATATCTTGAGCCAAACGTAGAATCCAATGACCAAGAAGAAGAGAATGGAGATGCAAGTAATCAGGTAGACAACATACGTGGTGAAGATTGTGATTTTTCCATGCAAATGATGGATTTTGGTTGTTTTTTTTTCACTTTTGCTGCACAGGATCGGCAGGGTCGACGATTGTCGATCATGCCGACCATAAAAGCCGGCGTGGTATATATTACCCAACGCTCCGAATTTTCATGAGAAGTATTCTAGTCGGCAAGGTCGAAAATATAAACCATGCCGACTAAATTTTTTTTTTGCAACACAGAAGTCGTGTTTTGAAACATGTTTAGGCCGGCATTGTACTGGTACGTAGACCCTGCCGACTATAGCATGGTCGTCAGTGTTTTATTTTCCAACCAAGCCTGCTGTAGCTTTGCCGGCATGGTTTTATATATATACCCTGCCGACTACAATATTTTTTGCAGCACAGGAAACGATATTGAAACATGCTTAAGTCGGCATTGTTCTGGTTCGTCGACCCTGCCGACTGTTGTTTGAAGTGGGGGAGTCTTCTAACTTTCCTCCTACAGATGAGTACTTGTATGATGACCTACCAAATCATGATCAAATAGATTATATGCATGACCCTCACTTTTATTTTCCTCAAAATCAAGATGGGTATGGAAGTGATGAATATCTTGAGCCAAACGTAGAATCCAATGACCAAGAAGAAGAGAATGAAGCTGCAAGTAATCAGGTAGACAACATACATGGTGAAGATTGTGATTTTTCCATGCAAATAATGGATTTTGGTTGTTACTTTTTTTTTCACTTTTGCTTGCCGCAGTCGGCGGGGTCGACGATTGTCGATCATGCTTGATAGCCAAAGTGCCAAGCGTGGTATATATTACCCAACGCTCCAACTTTTCATGAGAAGTATTCTAGTCGGCAAGGTCGAAAATATAAACCATGCCGACTAAAATTTTTTTTGCAACACATAAGTCGTGTTTTGAAACATGTTTAGGCCGGCATTGTCTTGAGTACGTAGACCACTGCGACTATAGCATGGTCGGCAGTGTTTTATTTTCCAAACAAGCCGACTGTAGCTTTGCCGGCATGGTTTTATATATATACCCTGCCGACTACAATATTTTTTGCAGAACAAGAAACGACATTGAAACATGCTTAAGTCGGCATTGTTCTGGTTCGTCGACCCTGCCGACTGTTGTTTGGTCGGCGCACTTTTTTTCTTCGACCAAGCCGGCGGTTATATATCCGGCGCTGTTTTATATATCGACCCTGCCGACTTTTGTAGTACATATCAACTAACTTGTGTTGCTTTGTAGATTATTGCATTGTATCGATGACGGATCAGACTCAATCTCACAATGTTAGGGGGCCTGATACTTCCGCACATTACGCTAATGATTTGGAATGGGAGGATAAAAAGGACGCGGTCAATTGGGTTGTTGAGAAAGCAAAAGAGAAGATGTGCGTTCTAGTGAAAAATACCCAACAAAAAGATACGCGGTGTGAAATGGTATGCGAGTGTTATGGGTCGCCGGACGCAAGTCACAAGAGAAAGGGTTATGTGTATGATAAGAAAACGACTAGGGTGTACAAGACGAAGTCAAAGAAGTGTGGATGCCTATTCAAGATTATTTATTGGAGGAGCCTCCTCTTCTTCCTCCTCTGATGATGTGCATTCTTTATTTTTGAGGTGATTGCTAGAACTATCCATAAACCTTAAAAATTCTTCAGGATCTTCCTTACCCATCAGAAGTAACTTTCTTACAGGGCAATTCTTTTCAGTTTCATCTTTAGGATCTTCTAAATTGGGATAAATTGCGTTAATAAATTGTAATAACTCTTCTGCATAGTTAACAAGACAAGGGGTATCTTATATTTTTTCCTCTGGGAACCTAAACAATACAAAAATAAGAGAAATTAAAATTTTAAACATTGAAACATGGTTCTGGTAATACAGCCGGCAGGGTCTAGAATCTAAACAATGCCGACCAAACAATGGTCGAAGGGGTTGTAATCATAAACCACGCCGACAAATACAAAGTCGGCATGGTCTTATACAAGAAAGATGCCGACACTTAACTAATGAAAATCAAGTTTCTGTGACCTAAAGTCGGCATGGTCTTATACAAGAAAGATGCCGACACTTAACTAATGAAAATCAAGTTTCTGTGACCTAAAGTCGGCATGGTACAAGTCTAAGACAATGCCGACTAGATGTAAGTCGGCATGGTTTGTTAATATACCATGTCGGCCCTGGTTGTTGTCTAACAGTCGCCATGGATCAGGGGCGGATCTATGTTGTGACTAGGGCTATCTTAAGCCAGCCCTAAGTCCAAAAAAAGCTTTCGTTTTGTAGTGCAGTTGCTTTTGGTTACAAAAAATCAAGTCTAAACAACAGGCTTAAGCCAGCCCAAGTCAAGCCAATTTGTTTTCAAGCCACCCCTACATTCATTTTCTAGTTCCGCCACTGCCATGGATGCTATGAAAAGTCGGCAGGTTATTCATCCTGATACCATGCCGGCGCTTACAAAACAAACAACAGTCGACATGGTTTTAAATTATCGACCTTGCCGACCAAAAACCCTGAAAATCATAATGTTTGATTTCCAACAGTGTCAGATATATGCTATCGTGTTGGGGTTCAAGCTAAGACAGAGGCTTATCTTGGTTTCCTTGCTAATGATGGAGGTGAAGCTAGTCCTGCGGATATCTTGGTGCTTAATTAGGACAGTGGAAGGGACACTTGTTTTGATGTCACCGGTGTTTCTTCTTTCACTGGTAATGGTGCAGAAATTTTCGCCTGGTGTGGCTATTTCTCGTGCAGTTGACCGCAAGCGTAACAAATATCTTGACGTATGTTCTAGGCATGGTTTTTGTTTTGGTACCCTGGCTTTCACGACCTTGGGGGAGCTCGGGGACGAGTTTGTGATTTTCTTAAGAGACCGGAATTTTCTTACTAGGAATGATACGTCTTCTAAAATAGGGAATTTTTTGTTTCATAGAGTAGGTGCTGCTATTCAGAAAGGGGTTGGAGCTCAGCTTGTCGCTCGACTTACAACCATTTCTCTGACCTCAGAGATTTCTTTTTGAATTCTACTTCGAATAATTATTTTTATTTTATAACCTAATATAACATGTAACACATAAGAATAATGGGTTGAGTTTAGAAATCACTTACAGTCTTCTTTTCACCGGTGGAGGTTTTTTTTCAACATTCTCAGGGATTGAATTTTCGGGTTTGCTAGTTCCAACTTTTTCCTTACCTTTTCCCTCTGATTTGGATCTTCTTATGTTACCTGTTGAATCCCTCTTGCTACTGGATCGAACTATTTTTGGTAGAATATCAAAATTGAAATTTTTGGTTGATTTTGGTTAATGGAATAAGATGAAGGAAGGAGAAGAGGAGAGGGATTAGAAGAAGATTAAACATTTTTTAGTTTTTGGTTTTAAGTTTAGGGTTTAATTTTAGGTTAATTTGTGAAGGGGTACTAAAGTAACTTCATCCTGTTTTGACCTCCCCTTAGTAAGGGCATATGTCCATTTAAATTTGGGTATACCCAATCTCGCCAGGATCTCAAACAGTACTCTATTTTTCGAAGAAAAAAAAAATCTTACTATCTCAAACAGTATCTATTAATTAATGATTATATAACAGTCTTGGAGTATTTTCTATAAATGAATGTCTCGAGGTTTAAGTGGGAAAGTAAATTCCATCTTCACCGTAGATAGGAAATGAGGTTTGGTAAGAAACCCTTGAATCATTGGAAAGACTCAATTAAATCTTCAAACATACCCAATCCCAACAGTAATACTATGTAGCCAATGGATTTAGTAAAACAACATAGTATTTGGAAAAAAAAAGAAAAAAAGATCTCCAATGCTTGATTACCAATGGAACCATTCGTGCATTTAATGGGCATAAAATACTATTGTATCAAATTAAAGTAAAATTGTTAGTATAATTTATACTCAATTAGCAAGTGGAAATGAATCAAATGGTAAAGATACCAATGCAATCTGATTTGACAAAACACAAAATTGGTTAAAAAGATCAAAATCAACAAATCATGGGTGAAAAAGACATCTAGATTTTAATACTGTTTAAATGGACAAAAATACAAATATAGCCAGGATGTAAACAGTTTCATCCTACCTATTTTCAAATAATTTTTCTTTTTTTAATTTACATCGGGATGCATCCAGTTTCATCCTTGCTATTTTTTTAAGTTTAAGTCTGGATGAATCCAGTTTCATCCTTGCTATTATTCTTTTGTCCATTTCACCCATATTAATTTTTACTCGTCCATTTGAACCAGGTTTTAGAAATATTTGGACAAATGACCCATTTTCTGTCGACAAAACTCCTATTCAAATTCCTAAATCTGGATCAAAATCAGCTAAAAGAAGTAGAACTAGTCATTATTCTCGGTCAACGAAAATTTCTTATGTAAAATTCAGGGCAGTTGTAATGATTTACCACCATATCACCCCAAGGTTGATTTTTAATCATTAATTATATAGTACCATCTGTTTGAGACAGTAAAACTAACGCTCATCTTTCAGTTTCAACGTGTTCAGTTTACATTTGAGTTGATGGGTATTTTTGGTTGCTATTAATGGATAATGGGTGTTTCGGTCTTTTAATAAGAACCCACAATTGTGGGATAAAAAAAACAATTGGGGGATATAGGAAAAGGATAAAAAAAAAGTCCAAATATCAATTCTGGGTCATCCCTTATCTAAGTATTTTTTAAAATCCTAATATACCCATCACTAATCAAGATTAGTGATTAATAATAATTAGTAAAAATCTTAAGATTTTGTTAAATGATTAGTGTGTATTTGTATTTGGGTGAATGAGATGAGAGTAGAAAGATGGAAAAAAAATTTGAGAGGGAACTTTTTTTGGTGGAAATGGAGGATGATTGTGAAGAGAGAATTGTTGCTAAGAGGTTGAAAATTTGATTTTTTTTTCTTTGAATCCACCATTGTTGCAGCTGCAAAAGCTTAGTCTTAGGCATGGTATTCAACAAAAAAACCATGCTTAGGCATTTGTTGGAATTTTTCGGGTTTTGATCTTGAAACCTATTTTTTCGAGTTTTAATCGATCTACTTCAAGACAGTTATCGATTTTCGAGCATCTGGAACTACTTCCGGCATGGTTTTTGCTTAAATTTCTATCTTAGGAACATGATGAAAAGTATCCAGGAAACTTCAATTTTTTTCACTTGACTACCGGCATTGATAGATTTCTATCGAGCATGCCGACACCATTTTCCGGCGTGGTTCTTCACCAATTCCGGCATGGTCTTCATCACTTCCGGCGATGTAAAAAAACATTCCGTTTTGAATTTTTTCTGGTTTTAATCAGTCCACTTCCGGCACAAGTAGTTAATTCTCGAGCATGCTAAGACCGGTTTCCGGCATAGTATGTTGCTTAAATTTCTATCTTAGCACATGATGAAAAGTATCCGAAACTTCAATTTTTTTCACTTGACTACCTGCATTGATAAATTTCTATTGAGCATGCCGCTACTTAGTTCTGACATTGAATGTTAGTTACCAACCATGCCGGCACCAGTTTAAGGCATGGTCTTCATCAATTCCGGCATGGTCTTCATCACTTGCAACATGATCTTCATCACTTCCGAATTAAAAAAAAAAAAATTCGTTTCCAAAGTGAGGAGCCGGCAGAAGGAGAAGAGAATTTGAAAGAGAGTGGGGAGAGTTTAGAATTTGAAAGGGAATGGGGAATATTTGGGTTTCAAAGTTCTAACCCTGAAAGTGATTAATAAGAAGTGGAGATGGAAATGGGGGATATGATTTTTTTTTTTGATTTTAAGTGTTTTAATTTTTAATCAATATCCCCCAATTCCTTTTTATATCCCCCAATTTCGTGTTCTTTAATAAGTAAGAGAAAGTGGCATGTGTCACTTAACAATAAAGTTAACAGAAATAGTTAATACTTCTGCCGTTCCATTTTACTTGATGTTGTGGAGTTTTTCACGCAGATTAAGAAATAACATAGAGAGTAATTTTTTTTTCAAATCTACCCTTATTAATATCTTCTTAAGGCCAAGTACTATGGAGAACCATTTACATTCCCTATCCCTCATTTCTAGGGAAAAATCCCAAAATCCAACCACTATAGTCTCCCATATCCCTACAAACCAAGGGATATCCATTCCCTTCCCTACAAAATGTATCACATCTGATAAGCTTTATAGGGAAGAGAAATGTGACGGAAACCGAGTTTTCGTAGCATAATTGACGGAAATTGAGTTTCCGTATCCGAAAATATATTTGTTTGACCTTTTTTTTACACCTCTCCCACACCCAATCCTAACCATCCATCACTAATAACGGCTCTATCCTTTCCACCGTCGGATCGCAACGGTCATATTTTAAAAAAATTCTCTATAAATACAACTCTTACTCACTCTCTGTTCAAATCACTCCAACTCCTCTTCTTACAAATAGTTTTTTCTCACTTAAATCTCTCAAATTATCTTCTTTAAGAGTTATTTTTATTTTTTCCTTTGCACATCTCATCATAATGTCGCAACATGAAAGGGCAAAATGAAAACAGAGAGTCAGATTTACTCCTTTGGAAGATCATATCACATTGTTACAAATTACTTACTTCTACATGGAAGTCATTCTAAAGATATAAATTTGTTATACAAAACCCTTTTCAAGGAATTTGTAGAAGCTTCTGGTGGGAATCCACACAAACACACAATTAAAAGTGTTCGTAATAGGTTTAGCGTAATCAAATCGGAAGTGGATCAATTTTCTGATTGTGTTGCAAGAGCCAATGCAAGTGATCCGCAGTTGGACCTCAATAACCGGGTATGTTATCATAGTTAATGTGTTTGTTGTTTGTAACAATTTAATTTATGTACATCTTATTAATGGTTTGATTACATTGATTTAGATGATAAGAGCGAGAAGCCTATATATTCAAATGCACACAAAAAGCTTTACCCGAGATCCAGAGTATGAATTGCTTAAAGATCTTCCAAATGTAGAAGTAGGTGTAGAAGAAGATATGGATCATGATCCTTGTCCTATGACATCTCAATATGTTGGAAATACTTCAAGTATGTTTTCTGGCCAAACCTCAGCTTCTCATAATCCATCTTTAAGCCAATTTGTCGAAACAACATTTGCAAATCAAGGATATACTCCTGGTGCCAACCCTTTTAATGTCCCATGTGGTATCCCTTTTCCAATGGGATATACTCCTAGCACGAATCAAACTACAATACCTGGATCTTCGTATGGTGGATCACAAGACGATAAACGACTGTCAAAAGCTGCGAAAAAATAAAAGAGTTTCCAAAAGGGAAACTGGACCAAGCACACCCACTGGACCCTCATCGCAAGATTCCCAAATGAGCGACGCGAGAAGTAAACTTGTTGATTATCTTAAAGAATCCCGAATGACAGCCGCACCTCGTCAGATACAACAAAACCAAATTATGGAAAGGTTGCTAGATACAACACAACAGTAAATTGAACAAGATCGAGAGAGATAAGAAAGGGAAATAATGCAAATGGATATAGACAAACTGGCTCCAAATGCAATAAATTACTTTGAATTAAAACAAAATGCCAATTGGCTAAGCAGTTGGAGAGGCTATAACCAAATCAGTTCCAGTTTTAATTAAAAGTTTGTTTTAGTTTTAGGCTATTGAGTTTAGATTTTTATTTTTAATAGCTTAGTTTCATTTTATTTTGTAAATGTAAGGTTGTGTTCCAGTTCCGGTAATGTAGTTTCCTTTATCTCAGTAATATTAATTTTTATGTTTCTAGTTACGATAATTTGAATTTTATTTTCTTGTACCAACAGATCTTTTGTAACGACTATGTTATCGGTTACTTTTAAACGAATAATTTCCAACGGCTACTTTCAATGCCTATTATAAATAGGCGTAAGCTTCCTCAACACAACCAATCCAAAATAGTTTTCCTTAGTATACTCTGTATCTGTTTTTTTTCTTCTGAAGATAACATAGTAATGATTGGGTATACCATAGAAAAAGATGTTGTAATCACCACAGCGTTTGTAAATGTTGCTACTCTTCCTATTGAAGATGTTCAAGACCTCTCCAACGAAGAAAATGGACGCTGGTGTTCGACGCCTTTGTACAAGCGTTTGGAAATATTAATAACCGAACCAGACGACAAGTTCAACAACGTATTTCTCAAGATGATATTATGGTTCACAAGTACGTTAGAATATAAAGAAGGATTCATGGTTACGCCCCACAGCACATGACAATTACGATTACTGTAGGTCATCATAATTGGTTATGATATTTGAAATGTTGTTTCCTTATACACACTAAGCTATTGCTTTGTGTTTGTTTTTTTTAGGAGGAAATGGCCAAATTTGTGTACCGACTAGATACTCGTACATAATTTACATTTTTTGAATGCTACTTGATCTTCAAGGCTAACATGGCTAACATGGATGTTTACAATTCGGAAATGAATGTTGGTGGTCCTCCAGATGACAGACCTGGCGAATAGTATATGCGGCCATTGTTTAAGATTTTGTGGGTACATCTTCTGTAAACCCTCACGAGACTATAACTCGTCCACTAGGGTCACCAAAGGTTTTAAAGGCTTTTTGCACGTGCTAAGTGCAATCGTGATTACTACGACAAGTTATTTTATTTTTATTCAATAATTCTAATCTTGTTGTCTATTTTGTGGAATTTCAGTTTTATTTATATTAAACTTTAATTAAATAAAATATAGAACATCAGATCGTATCTAGATTGCAAGAACACTTATTAAAGATAAAAGATTACATTGATATAAGATAACACATTCAAATATAATCATTCTTCAGGATTGTTATTCTGAAGACTTGATTAACATATGATGCATAAATACATAAAGATAGAAAATTACATAAATATAAGATAAAACATTCACATTTAATCATTCTTCAGGATTGTTATTCCGAAGAATTGATCAACATATGATGCATGAACATCTCGCCGATAAAGTTATATTTCGTCGGGATTGTATGGATCATAACTTGCTTTCAATAGCTGATAACATTCATCATGAGGAAAATTGTTGCATGTCTAGTTAAGATAGTCTAAACGAGCAGCACTTTTCTGAAATTTTCAAAAACAAACTTAAGTAATAATTTTAGCTTACCCTTTGTTCATATGACATTCAGGGATTACGTATGTTAACTTCGGCCTGAATCGTGACAAAAGTGATGATCTCCTTGTTCATCTTGCTCCACCTAGTTCTAAGACCTCCTTTGTCTCTCGCATTTGGATTTCCTAATATGTTATCAAAAAATTCAAATATACTCTTCCAGAATTGGTTGGTAGTGCGCTGAACTGTGTTCAAAATATTGTTTTTTGCTTCAATCCATGCTTGCTTAAGAGCAACATCTTCTTCTTTGTTGAATCTTATTTTTATACTTCAAAATATAAATGAATGTTTAGATAGCTTCACTTGCAAAGTGATTACCTATATATAGAGATATGATGAGATAACCATTATTCAGTAAACATTACCAGTACATATAAAACAAAAAAAGTAGTCGTTATACAATGAAAATTAACAATACATATAAAATTTAAAGATAGCCGCTAAAAAGGAAAAAAAAGTAGCCTTTTTCATTTAAAAAAGTCGCTAAAAGGATTTGAAAAATTGTTTGTTCAGTAATTTCGATTGTACGATTCCGGCATGGAAGTGTACCATGGATCGAGTTGATTACCCTAATCTTGGAACGTCGTTGAACTTTGATTGATTTGTTCAGACGCATTATAAGGATGGTAGGCATCATCTTCTTGAATGTTTGGCACAATAGAAAAAGACAACGGTCCCGAATCACAAAACCGCCCAGGGGTGGATGACTCACATGTATATGGTGGTATATAGTGTCTGACATACCTCTCCCGGAAATCAGTACCGTAACAGGATTTTGGATTGTAGTTCCCTTTCCCTATCGAAATGGAAATGATCTAGATCCATAATATGTTGTTGCGAGGCCATATATGCGTCGAACCACATATCCTGTAAACACCAAAATAAGTTTAATTCTTAAATTTTGGTGACAACACCAAAATAAACAAATCACAAATAATAATTAAAAAAAAGTATTAGAAGACATTATAATCACAATTGTACCCTAACTGACATTATAATTGGTTCTAGGATAATGATCCATATACTCCTTTCCAATAGGTACATCTACCGCCTTAAGATCCGGGTTGCAAATTCGACCTGTCAGAAATAGTGGTGGATAAGGGAAGAGATGACGATCGACTGACTCCAATTCTTGAGTGTATATGGATTGCCTAGGCAGTGGTGGTCGATGTACAAAAGCATTTGGATATTGTGTACCATACACATCTTCGTGTTCAATTATACCTGTGTACTTCCCAACTGACATCTTGCTCCACCACAGCTTATACTCAAAATCTTGTACTTCGTCATAATGCAAGGTGTTACGTTCTGCGTCGACGTATAAGTAGTGGGTGTTGATGTATACTGTTAAATCAGGAGGATTTCACGGTATTACTATGATTCCAAGAACTTGCTTGAGACACCGTTCCCCGAGGTATAAGACGTTGCGACCAAAATGATCGTAAAAGACCCTTCGTGATTCAAACATTATTTTTGCTTCTACCACCTCGGGCCTTGTATTCCATTGAATGTCCTCCCATGGCGACCATACTACAAAATCGAACGAGAAGTTGTCAATTTGGGTACGCACAATATCTAATGAACAAGAACCGGTATCACTTTGTCCGCCTATATTCAAGTCTCTCGTATCTTGATCATGTAACCTACCCGCCGGCCACGAATCTTGAACCAACTCATTTTCCGCCCTTAAAAAGGGAAATAGACATCAAAAATATGACCAAAACCAAGGCAGAAACATTATTACATATTATTAACAACTAATTGCATTATATGGTAATAAATAATAAACAAGTAAAGAAACTAAATTTAGTAGTGGGTATGAATTTTTACCATCAATGGATATGAAAAGAAATGCAAATCAGGCGACTGGCTCGTTACTCCAGTATTCAAGCCCCATAACATACTGACGTACAACGCCGAACCCCAATCATAAATACTGAGCAGCCCAAATTCCTCGTTATATGTAGCCATTGAATCTCAATAACATCATTCTTGTTTGGGTAAAGGACATTCCTAAAACACCACATCAAAAACCACCTTTCAATTTGTTCCTCAGATATAACATTGTTGGCTTGGCCGAGTCTATGGTCAAGAAACATTTTAATCAAACCAACCTTTATCCCATTTCTAGCAACAATATTTTTTCTCAAGTCGACTATGTTTTCTTGCATAACTTCTGTTAATCCTCTTATTTCTCTTATTTCTTGATGTCTCCCTCTTCTTATGTTAGATGTTGCGTCTAAATATGGGAGCAAACAATCTATGGTTTCGGGTGCAATCTGATTCAATTGGTCAGAACTCATTTTTTGCAATAATATGGGAGTTCCTCGGCCAATAGGAATTCCGGTAATTTGTGTGAAGTTTAATGGGGTAAACCCTATTTCAAAACTAGGGAAGTGAAATGTATTGGTGGTATGCCACCACGTTTCAAATATACCACTAGTTAGGCAGTTGTCTTGTTGTTTTGGAAAATGAATTTCAAAATAGGAACCAAACCTACCGTCGTCTACAATCTGCCTATCTTTTAGAGACGGAGGGAGTACTAATCTTTGGGATCCTGTAACTTCCAGTGAATGCACCATTACGTGCTTCTATAGGATTTGTACTAGAAATCACACACTTAACTCATGAAGTTTAATTAGACACATGGCCAACATCATGAATGGCCCTTGGATGATCATGGGTGATCTAAACATTGTCTTCCATGAGGAAAAAAAGGAAAGTGCTCATCCTTTTAAAAAAACTGAAGCCAACACTTTCATTGACATCGTAAATGAATGTAACCTTACCGACGTAGGTTTCATTGGTTACCCCTTCACTTGGTGTAACCAAATGAGTGGAAATTCCCTAACCGAAGAAAGATTAGATAGAGGATTGTCCAATGAAGATTGGATAACTCTCTTCCCAAAAATCTCTATTTATCATCTAGCAGCTATATGATCGGATCACTCCCTATCCTTCTTAAAACTAATTCCCATTGGAAGGATGGAGCTATTCCTTTTAAATATTTTGGAAAATGGATTGAACACCCAGAATGTAAACGTCTCATGGCATGGGGAAAAAATAATCAGGGATCCCCAAAATATGTTCTATCCTCAAAGCTGAGTAGGGTTAAAGATATTCTCATAAAATGGAATAAAATCCACTTTGGTTCCATCTCAACTAATATATATATATATATATATATATAAGATAAAAATATATAAGATAAAAAATGATCTGGAAATAGCTTTGACTACTCAAAGAAGAGATTCTAGTCTCATTTCCGACCTGAAAAGCCAACTCCTCATGTGGAATAAAATAAAAGAATATTTTTGGAAAACGAAGAGTAGGGAAAATCACATAAACTTGGGTGATAGAAATACTCATTACTTCCACAATTCGGCTAGAAAAAGGTATAAAAGAAATATAGTGGACTCTCTTCAACACTCTAATGGTACCTGTCTCGTTGAGAGGACAGAAATTGCTGACTGTCTTACTCAACACATCTTATCGGTTTCTGCCACTGTTCCCCCTCAACTTGACCAAGTTACGCTTGACCTTCTTTCTATGTAATCGCTATGAATGATAACACTATCCTATCAAAGATACATGATAACATCGAGATAAAAAAAGTCTTATTTTATATGGAAGGAAATAAATCTCCAGGGCCAAATGGTTTTCATCCGAATTTGTTCCAAGACAACTGGGAAACCATCGGCCCTGATCGAGTTTCTATGATACAAAAATTCTTCAAAACTGGTTTCTTAATTACTCAAAGAAATGAACTCCATATTCATTTTTCTGATCCCAAATGTCCAAAATCCTACAGCGCCCGCTGAATTTCGTCATATTTCCTTGTGCAACATGAAAACGCGGGGGTATAACAACCACACCCAATAATTCATTCGGCAATATGTATACACTAACTCCAATATTATCCCGAGAGAACCAGCTTATAAAGCGAGAGATCACCAAGAAAGATATCAAAGAGTTATATCTCTTTTTCTCAATACAATCTGCAATCGAACAGATAGAAACATGTGAGCCAGATTGTTATGAAAAATAACTTAGACGACACCGAATACCAATGTCCAAGTGTCAATCAATTTATATCCAACAACCAAAGATCGAATTTACCAATTGATTGAACTATGCACAACCTGTGCTAGCTATTTTAATTACGTAAAAATATAATGCGGAAAAGAAATAACACAGACACCAGAAATTTTATCAACGAGGAAACCGAAAATACAGAAAAACCTCGGGACCTAGTCCAGATTTGAAAACCATATTGTATTAATCCACTACAGACACTAGCCTATTACAACTTTACTTCAGACTGGAATGTAGTTGAGCCCTAACCAACTGATCTCACCCATAACTAAGAGTTTCTACGACCCAAAGTCGAATACTTGTAAACAAATCTGTCTCCCACAGATAAGTCTATTCTGATAGATAAATTTGTCTCGCACAGAAGTACCTATGAAGTTTTTGTTCCGTCTTTTGATAAATCAAGGTGAACAGGAACCAATTGATAATCTGGTTTTATACTCTCGAAGAGTAGCCTAGAAATATCAATCACCTCACAATAACTTAACTATATGGTAGTAGAAGAAGTTATTGTGGATATCCAAAAAAATATCTCTCCACCGTTAGATGGTCTTAGCTTGTTACACACAAGTGAAATATACATTCATTTAGATATGGATAACCGTACCTAAACGTGTATATTGAGTTGGATCAATAATAGTTAACCGAAGTTAGCCATATGAACACTTTTTTCTTTGTTAGAGCATAGCTCGGTTGAACGCACCAAGCATTAGCATGTCAAGTTTGGTTGTCATGTTTTAGTGTGTCAAAACTCATCTAAAGTTGCTTGATTATTATAGTTAACTTCATTTAGGTTAGACTAGAAAGTCTAGGAATGTTGAGACATATAAGTATTACTCTGAAGACCTGAAGAATGTGAAGAAGTAACAAACTACAACGACTACATCATCCTTCCACTTGAGGTTAGTAATATTGACTTGAATTGTTTCATTCCTAACGTATCTTTCAAGTCGTGCTATATTGAAAACATAACTGCGAACATGTATATATTGTACATATTGTATAATACTCTAGTGATGTGACATGGTCATGTTTGTATGATCATAGTCTATATTATAAGGGACAATGGTGTTTTTCCATATGGACGGTCATCTACATTTCAGACACATAAAGGACGGTTCAGATTGAGTCATATGTTTTGGTTTTTCAATTTACATTTTTAGCATATAAAGAAGGGTTGAGATTGAGACACTGATTTAAGATTTTTAATCTACATTTGCAAGGGTCCAGATCGAGCCACATATTTCAATCTCCACTTCACCCTCCCAGTGTCATTTATTTGGAGTTATTCTTCCCATTCAATGTGAAACCGTTTCTTTTATTGTAAATTAAACTCCCTCTTAATTCATGCTTCAAAAAAAAAAAAATAGATTATTTTCTTTCATCTTCTTCATCGTCTTTTTTTTTCATCAAAAAAAATTTAAAAGATCTTCTTATGCCCGTAATATTTCAATTTCTCCAATGTGCAAAATATTTCTACCAAAGAAGATCTCTTTATCATCCACTGCATATTGGAAAGATGGTTAGTTATTATATTTGTTCTCTTATAGTTTGTACTTTTTTATAGTTTATTAATTTTCATCAAAATTTCTTTTCATCTAATTAGTGTTTTTAAATCTGGGTTATAGGGAAATGTTTAAGATTTTTTTTTTTTTTTTGATTTTTTTTTTTTGTGGTTTTAGGGTTAATTTGTATAAAGATTAGATTAGCACTCATTAGATTCATCAAATGGTTTTAAAGTATAGTAGCTGCAGTGTTTTCAACTTAATGTTTGTATTTCTCTCTGCTCTCTGAATTAGAATTTCATTTTTAAATTTATATAGTGAATATATTTATTTTTCCCTAATTAATTTAATTTTAAATTGTTAGGTTTTGTTTGAATTTGATTTTGTGCATCCCACTGCCTCTTCACAAGAATTATAAAGGTTGATGATTTTTCAAGTTCTGTATTTTATTCTTAATCCTGTATATTTACTTTTTGGTATGATTTCCAAGTCTCACTTGAAGTGTTAATACGTGAGCACTACCAGTTGAATTAGCTTTTAGTTCATCGTACTTATTTTTGTGTTTATAGCAATCTTGCCGGCTTTAGCTAACCAAATTTTTTTCACTTTCTGTAGACCTCGAATATGGGCAAATGGAAGTTGATTCTACGAACCAATACCGAAAAATAGACATTTTCTGTATCCAACTGCACAAATTATTTTAAGGTATTATTATATTGTAATGTGAATAATTATAGAAGCGATCCATTCGTCGATTAGGTTCTTTGATTTTCTTAATTTGATTTAACAAAAATGACGTTTCAAACATTTATAAATTAGTCTTACTTTGTTGTCCTTCGTTTTCTTTGGCACTCTTGGTTTTAGAATCTTTGGTCCATTTTTGTTATATTGGTAAGTTGGAGTCTTTTGGCTGTTTTTCTTTTGTTGTATTTGTTGTTCTGGTGTGTATGTGATGATTTTAGTGCTTTTCTTACTTGAGTTAGATCTATTAGCAGTCTAATTAATTTCTAAATATTAGGTTAGTTTATAAAATATTTTAAAATCCTTCCTTTGCATTTAGATGTATTATCATTTCAATTTTTCAAATTTGCACAAACTTTATAATTCTTGTGAAGAGGCAGTGGGATGCACAAAATCAAATTCAAACAAAACCTAACAATTTAAAATTAAATTAATTAGGGAAAAATAAATATATTCACGATATAAATTTAAAAATGAAATTCTAATTCAGAGAGCAGAGAGAAATACAAACATTAAGTTGAAAACACTGCAGCTACTGTACTTTAAAACCATTTGATGAATCTAATGAGTGCTAATCTAATCTTTATACAAATTAACCCTAAAACCACAAAAAAAAAAAAAATCTTAAACACTTCCCTATAACCCAGATTTAAAAACACTAATTAGATGAAAAGAAATTTTGATGAAAATTAATAAACTATAAAAAAGTACAAACTATAAGAGAACAAATATAATAACTAACCATCTTTCCAATATGCAGTGGATGATAAAGGCAAATGGAAGTTGATTCTACGAACCAAATACCGAAAAATAGACATTTTCTGTATCCAACTGCACAAATTATTTTAAGGTATTATTATATTGTAATGTGAATAATTATAGAAGCGATCCATTAAATCGATTAGGTTCTTTGATTTTCTTAATTTGATTTAACAAAAATAACGTTTCAAACATTTATAAATTAGTCTTACTTTGTTGTCCTTCGTTTTCTTTGGCACTCTTGGTTTTACAATCTTTGGTCCATTTTTGTTATATTGGTAAGTTGGAGTCTTTTGGCTGTTTTTCTTTTGTTGTATTTGTTGTTCTGGTGTGTATGTGATGATTTTAGTGCTTTTCTTACTTGAGTTAGATCTGTTAGCAGTCTAATTAATTTCTAAATATTAGGTTAGTTTATAAAATATTTTAAAATCCTGCCTTTGCATTTAGATGTATTATCATTTCAATTTTTCAAATTTGCAGGTTCATCGAAACTTTTCCGGAAATGAAATACCACCTAAAGCAAGGGAGAAGGGACACAGGTTGGTTTTCTCTGTCGAGGTAAGTACCAATATTTGTTTCCGTACATTGAGGTTTGGTAAAAATCTTTTCATTACGTATTCCAGATGAATTTAGTACTGCTAGAGTCCATTGTAGCAATGTTCACGAAGTATAATATATGATATCGTTATTATTAACATGTTATTTAGGGGGTTTGCGCAAGGTCAGATTCGTTTGCCAGATATATATAAGGTCGAGTGAAAGGTTCATTCGCGTTTCTATACTGTTGGTCTCACTGCAAGCTACTTTTGGACCCTTAATACCAATTGAGCTTGGATAAAGTATAAAAGTTCGGTATTTTTTTTCCAGGGAGCCACGTACTATATGTTCAGTTCATACAATTCTCAATAAGTTTTAAGCTCAGTTTTGTATAACACCACAAAGGTTGGAGCAAATGTAAATTATCAATTATGTGAATGCTTTGACAGAAGGTCTACATATATTGACAGGAACCAGGAGAGGTTGTAGAATTGTAAGTTTTCTCATATCATTTGTCTCTTTTAACTCTTTATGCATGTACGTCGAAATAAGATATTTTGTTATTAGAGATCTAACACCCAACACATTGGTTCTTGCAATAGTCTTTATATTTCAGTTTCTACAGGATAACTAAAATTCAGAGTTTGTGTTATTGGTATGTTACCTGATAATTATTAAAAATTATTTTCTCTTGCATTTGGTTGTTGCAGCAGTCTCACTTCAAGCTACTCTTTTAAATATGATATTAAATTTCATGTTTTTTTAATATAATGTGGAACTGATATTTTTCTCAAATTATACATGTGAACTATTGGAACTCATGATTTTGCAAATAATTTTTTCTGTTTGATCGTTGGCATGTTGATCTCGATGAAAGATTTTCCTAATACCAATCCACTTATACAAATATCGGCAATCATTCTCGGTATGGAATGGGTTATCTTAAATAGTTGGTTAGACATAGGTCAAATTTGGCCTCCTGTAGTCCAAATCCATCTTTTCCAGTAACAAGTACCGGGTCGACTAGAGAATATCTCCTAAGAGTAGAACATAGGTTTTACGCTGGCCTGTCCGAGCCTCGCACAACTTGCACTACGACAAGCAAATTTGGCCTCCTGTAGTCATCAAGCATTAATGTTCCTTTCGAGGTTATGTAAAAAATGGTGTGCATACATGTATTCTCTTTGATTTCTGAAGTAAGTTGGATTTAGTCCTATATTTTTGTATGCATAGGAAAAATTGAAAAAGTGTGTATGAAACCGCGACATGTTGGATTTTGGGAACATGAACACCAGCATATGCATCATCTCTAATATTTTTTTCTCTATGTATACAATTTTCAGAACTTATGTTCCAAAGTTTCAAAGAACTTTGTAAAGGTATTGGAATAGTATGGGGTAGTAGTCATGTAAAAGTTGGTGTCGTTCAATTTTAATGTTTATATTTTATAAATATTTACGTAAAATTCCACAATTCCGCTTTTATTAGAGCTTTACATATTTTTGGTTAATTATTAGTCTAATAACACTAGGCAATAACCTAAAATTCCACAATTTACGTATGTAAAAAGTAATTCTAATAACACTAGGCAAAAATGACACAATGTAATAACACTGGAGTTAGATTTAACAGGACATATGTCGAAATACGATAAGAAACAATCATTCGGCAACACCAAGAACAAATTAAACGGCACGGGTCATATCCTAGTATTAGGAGATATGACATCGACATAATCTTGTATATAGTGTTGTGATTATGTGAATGGGTCATGGTGAAGATTCTATCCTAGGAAATAATGTTTTACATTCGTTTAAAGGAAGTACATTCATGAACTTGTTTTATGAATTGAAAGGGAAATCATTAGGATTATTGGTACGGTTATTCATTGCAAATCTTTGGATTACCAATATATGTGAGATGGTAGAACCGATCGTAACTTTGTTAATACAGGTCAACAATTTCTAAACTTGTTTGGAAGTGTGGTATAACCGATTCCAAGAATGTAAATCCATGTAAATATGAGTAAGGATTCACAATGAAGAGATGAATAAGGATTTACGGAGAATAAAGGTTTTGGGTTAAGATCCTATACAACACCATGTTCGCATAGATATACTAGATTATTCTATATACTCTCTTTATTTCTCAAAAGTTTAGCTATTTACTTTAAATTTTGTTTCTTAAAAGGTAAGTTATTTTATTAAACATCACAATATTAAAAAAATTCATCTTAATTGAATCTTATTAATTAGTATAAAAACCTATGCATAACTTGATTGGCATGTTTATATGTTAAATAAATATTTTAAAATGTTTTCAACTATATAAAGTTTACAAATATAAGTGATATAGTTCGAGAGATATGTTATTCCCAAGTTTTTCTATTATCCAATAGAAAAGTAGATACTACCTTTGGTATTTCGTGTTGGAAAATTATTGCAGAAACAAGCTCTATAATTAACTTTAAATGAACTCTAAATATTCATTCTTGTAAGCAGGTTTCTTTCTAGGTTGATTGTTGGGATGGCAATGTTTTTCAGGCTTACTCTTTTCGCAGCCTATTAAAGTTGGTAAGAAATCAAAGTTCAAAACTTGTTGATATGATAACAGAGAATGGGAATTGGTATTTTGATTTCAAATGTCTACTCAAAGATGATGAAGCAGATCAATTGGATGAAATGTCTGTTGTCATCGGTTGCACTCCACCTCCTCTAGATCATTTGTTGGATACTAGAAGACGTTCTGATATCTCGGGTATCTTCACAGTGAAGTCCTTATATTCTAAACTAACTGCTATTGTGGGTTTGGATAACTTCCCAAGTTATTTCATATGGAATTCAACTGTTCCGCCTAAGATTACCTTCTTGATGTGGCATTTATTTCATAACAAGCTAAACACTATTGATATTTTAGACCGGAAGGGGATTCATCTATACAATTCATGTGTTCTCTGTGGGAATGTTGAAGAATCTCAGGAACATTATAAAGTCTGGTGTACATTGATGCCTAATTTAAATTGGTCATGGGTCTTTCCTAAGTCTTTCAAAAACTTAGAACATTGTTGGTTTCATCCCAATATGTCATCTCATGGAAGAATTATATGGGATTTAATCCCTGCTGTTATCGTTTGGATTATATAGAGAGAACGTAATTTTCGGATCTTCGAAAAGAATTATGAGTTCAAGGTGATAACCATTTGTGCAATAATGCTGAATCTTTGGTTCTTTCTTGGGTCGCTGCAAAAATGAATCGAATTCATGTAAATTTTACTCACTCTATCTCTAATTGGGACAATATTTTCTATTTGTAAGTGTTTGTACCATAAGTAAAAATACCACTTAATGGGCCAAATTGATACTTGAATCATCTTTTGGTCGTTATCCAAGCCTGCTAATCAGTCAACCAAGGCAGCCCACCAGTCTGCACATACCGGTCAATGGTCAAAGTCGATCAACTATCAAAGTCAAACGTCCGGTCAAGGTCAACGGTCAAAGTCAATGGCCGGTCAACAGTCAAATTCAACCGTCGGTCAACTATCGAAGTCAGTCGCACCCCAAGCCAATTTTCAGTCTTGTAGCCAGCAATGCTGCTAACCAATTCTAACCCGAGAATTCTTCCGCACTTGAACGATCTCCAACCATGCTTTGCCCAACCTCCATCCACGCCAAACCCATCATGTCCATCAACCATCAAGCCGAGTCCACGCCCATGCGAGTCAGCTGTTCCGCCAGCAAATGTCCACCAATACTGCCAGCCATCATTTATGCAGAATTTATCATGGAAGCATAAATGAGCAGTTTCATACATAAATCACCATGAAGGCATGCAGCTTTGATTCCAGCAGTTTCATACATAAATCATCATAAAGGCATGCAGAATTCAATTCCAAAAGTTTCATCTATTGAATTCCATGCAGTACTAATCTTCTGTGTGTTTCATCCATGCGGTACTAATCTGCGAAGGCATGCAACCATGCGATTCTAAAGGCGAGATTTCATACATGCAGAATTAACTACAGCTGTTTCATACAGAATTGATGATGGTGGCTTGAATGAGAAGTTAATGTAATTTATGTTATATTTAGATATGAAACTGTATAAATAGGGGGGAGCAGAAATGAGGAAAGGGGGAGCGAATATGAGAGAAAAACATACTTTGTAATACAAAAGTCAATAAAACATTTCTCCCCAAGGGGATTCGTCCGTGGACGTAGGCAAACAATGCCGAACCACGTTAAACCTCCGTGTCTCTTTATTTGCTTTCCAATCCGTCTCCTAACCCGAAATACACACCAAACTATCCATTCATCGTGTTTCGTGCCCAAAAGTAATTTTGGGTACAAACATTGGCGCCGACTAAGGGGACACACGAGAAAAGAAATCGTGTTTTTCCATTGAGAAAAGTTGTAGAAAAAGCTTCAAAATTGTGTCCGTGAAAAAGCGGTCCACGTCTTGAAAATCATGCTTGCCGGTCCGATTGAGCGTAATTGTTGCGATCTAGTCTGATCACAATTGTTGCGGTCCGGTGATCGCAGCTGCTGCAGAGACCATATAACCGCACAGATTGCAGTCCGATTGATCGCAACCTTTTTGTAATCAAGATTCGTTGTTTCATATTTGATGAAGCTATTACCTTCGATACGCTAAAAAATCGCATTACTACAAAATTCGATGAAAGTATTGCCGGGACGCCCGGTCCGCGGCAAAAGATGTAGTGAAACACCATCAAAACTGTTGTGGGATGTTCGATCCGCAACATGATAGGGTCAAAAGTTCGTTGCAATTTGCGTCAAAGATCTTTAAGGGTACTGTGAAACAGAAAAAAAAAAAATTCTCGAAATTTCCAGTTTGGATGCCTTCAACAGTTACTCCTGCAGCCCAGTTAATCGAAACTGCTGCAGTCCAAGTCTGATCAAAATCACTGCAGTCCAGTTGATCGCAACTGCTGCAAACCCGATTCGCAATTCGAACTTTTTTCGGAAACTATTACCTTCAGAGAGCATCCAATCTATACCACTACAAGGGTTGTTAAAACTATTGTCAAGACGTTCGGTTCACGGTAAAAGATGGCGTAAAAACATTATCAAAATTGTTGTTGGATATTTGATCCGCAACATGGTTGGGCCCAGTATTGATTACGATCAATGCAGATCCAAATCGAGCATTGCTTGCATTCGATTAGTCCGCGATTCTGCTATGATCCGATTGATCATGCTTCTGCAATCGACTTCATAGTCATAGGCCACCAAGACAGACTCATCGGAAAACTGCTGCATGCCAGGATGTTCGATCCACAGTATATTCAAATCCAAAGTTGGAAAAATTTGCTTCTCAAATAACGCATTATCCACCTGTTCAAGTTTGTTGTATGACAAAATCAATACTGTCATGACCGCAAAGTTGTCAAGTTGTCCACATCTCAAGGTGCTGAATACCCGAGGAAAACCTCCGAGAAAATGCATCTCGAAAAATTCCGAGAAAGGGCCACAAAAGTGCGGCAAAATCATGGTGAAAATTCCATGAGAAACTGGTAGCAGATTCAACAAACCTGTTGCTAAAAATTGTAAGGAGAAAAATACAACAGCCCAGAAAACTGTTGCAAAAGGTCAAAGAGAAAAGATAACAACACCAACAGCCGTTGCAGAAATTTCAAGACCAAAGGCAACAGTTCGTGAAGAGCGTGGCGAAAGTTTTCAAAAAAAAAAAAAAAAAAAAAAAAAAAAAACCGGCGGCCTCAAGCCGGCGGGGATGCTCACCCACTTCTGGGGGTCGTTCACCCACGTTAAGCTGCTCACCCACTTCTGGGGTGTCGTTCACCCGCGTTAGTTTACCTCACCCACTTCCGGGGGTTTCGTTCACCCACGTTATGCTTGTCCACCCACTTCATTTTTGTTCACCCACGTCATTTGCCACGTAGGGCGCTCGCAATCTGGTCCAGTCAGCTGCCACGTCAGCGTTTCGGCTCAGTCAACATGCCATGTCAGCTGACACGTCAGCCACGTGACGCCTAGTCAGCATGCCACGTCAGCGACGTGACGCCTCGTCAGCATGCCACGTCAGCACCATGGCGCATCTTCAGTGTGCCACGTCAGCAAGGGACCCTAGTAAGTGTGCCACGTCAGCAATTCGGTCCAGTCAGCACGCGCGCTAAGAGAAAATCTTGTTTCGTCAATAACTTCTTCGTTTTAAGTCCGAATCGAGTGATTTTTGGCTCGTTGGTATCGTCTTTCAATTCCCTACAACATAGAAGTGAAAAATCATGTGTTCGTAAAATTTAATTTTTGAGGTTCCAAGTAGCACGACAAACACTATCGAGATGCAGGGCATTACACGTTCAATGTTCGCGAACGTTATGGTGTCAATTTCCTACCCACAACACAAAGATCGTGAGTGCTGGATGGAATCATAAACCTCAACACGCACATGTTCGGTGCTAGTTAAAACTGCTACGGTCCAGTTATACGAACTGCCAGTAATCCGATTGTCTCAAAGAATCTGCGATCGATTGATCGAAGCTGCTGCAGTCCCTTTCCATATAACTACTACATGCGATTGATCGAATTCGTAATCCCGTTTCATAACAGCTGCTTGCCGATCACGATTTGCACGAAATTGATTAAAGTGGCAATTGTCTTCGATCCAACTTGGACTTAATTGGTGCATTCCAGGTCCACGAGACAAATCAATTACTAAGTCGAGACGAGACGCTAAGGCAACTATACTAATCATCGTCGCTTAAAAACACCAGAAGCATAGCCACTGGGCATCCTAATCACTTGGCGAAGTCGCATCAACATTTTCAATAAGGTAAGTATATAATTTACATATTTTGCATCTTTTCATATATTCATGCATACTTTTGGTTAGACACCTTTAATGTGGCAAGCATCTTCTCAACGAGGGATGCACACATTTCAATTACAATGCGCATACGGAATAGTGGGATTGGCCCCGCGCGAATTCCGGATAGCGATTATATTCAAAATCCCATGCGCGAGCAAAATGCGACAAGGCGGTGCACCCTTGTGCAAGCATTGAGCAGACATGACAATTACTATCTTCGGGCGAGTTGCATATCACTTGACATGATGACCATCACTTGGGGGCGAGATATGTAACACCTCGTGGTCTAAAATTACTCTTTTGGGGCAAGTTGTGTAACACTTCATACGCTTGGGGGCAAGTTACATAGCACCTAATTGCAATTAAGCTCCTGAAAATCGAAACTTCAGGTAACCCAAACTTCTTAGTCCTCCAACGAGTTGTAGGATTAAGAGGGGGCGAGCGTACACCCTAATATTTTTACGCAATTTTTACAATCAGTAATGTTAAACTGTTATAATTATGTTGACCGAATTATTGTACTTGATTCAAAAGCAACTGCACTCGCTTGGACGCAACCGATGCAAATCCCGGTTTGCTTACTGTGCATCGATTGGGCGCAATCGATGCGATCTGGTAACTTTCGGTTGGACGCAATCGTCTTTGTCTAGTTTATTAAAAGGCTTGTTACACCTATGTTTATCGAAATACATTTAAACCAAGTCCCTCGGCATCTGCTCTGGTCAGCTAATCGGGCTCTGCGGCGTAACTTTGTTCGTTGCTCTTGCATTCCAAATGATGCGGTCGGCTATGCTTGCGATTCTGCGATCCGACTCATCATAATTTCTTTGCGTGTAGCTTTTTCCGTTGTTCTTTGCATTCCGGTGATCACGGTGATGTAGTCGACTATGCTCGCGACTCATCCCCGCGGCTGCTGCGGTGTAACTTTTAAGATTCTTTGCCGCATTCAGTGATCACGGCTAATGCGGTCGGTATCTTTCGCGATTCTGCTGATCCGTGATCGCGTTTCTGCGGTACAACTTAGTTAGGTTCTTTCTTGCATTCGGTGATCACGGTGATGCGGTCCCGGCTATGCTTGTAGTTCTGCAGTCCGGCTCATTGCGGCTGCGGGAGTAGCTTTGTTCGTTATTCTTTGTCCCGGTGATCACGGCTGATCTCGATCCATCATCATTTCGCCCGATTCCTGCCCGATCCGGTTGATCCTTGTTCTTTGTATTTTAACTTTGTTCATTCTTTAGCGCATTCCGGTGATCGCGGTGATCTGATCTAAACTATGCTTTCGCGATTCCTGCCATCGGTGACCATGAGTACTGCGATCTTACTAAATCGTTCTTTGCATTCCGGTGATCGCATTCGGTAGCTGCCGTCCAAACTATGTTCGCAAACCTGGGTCCCAGGCCAAACATAGGCTGTTGCAATCTGTTTTACTCATTTCTGTCAGCAGGGCACTTGATCGAAAGGCTGGTGCGGACAATTTTTGCTCAATGTTGTTACCACCCGGTTTGCTCATTATCAGAAGTGAGACATTTTCTTGCGTCAATCGCCAAAGTCCGACGCAAACCACAGCGATTGATTTTACGTCGCAATTATCGCTCATTCACAATACCTCTCCGATCAAGCATCACGCTTCGTTCTGACACGATCGCCTTCGGCCTAATTTTTGCATACAACGGTGGTTCATGCTCAACTATTTCCCGCCGACCTCCTAGTCACAATAGCCACACTTGGGGGCGTCTTGATTGTGATTTCCGCAAACAACAAGGGAAGTTCGTCGATCACTTCAACATCAATAGTCCGCACTTAGGGGAGAGTTTTATCACTGACTAAGGAACACGAAATTTTTCTTAACCCTGACAAGTTGGAGGTTAAGAGGGGCGATGTTTGTACCATAAGTAAAAATACCACTTAATGGGCCAAATTGATACTTGAATCATCTTTTGGTCGTTATCCAAGCCTCGCTGTCAGTCAACCAAGGCAGCCCACCATCTGCACATACCGGTCAATGGTCAAAGTCGATCAACTATCAAAGTCAAACGTCCGGTCAAGGTCAGCGGTCAAAGTCAATGGCCGGTCAACGAGTCAAATTCAACCGTCGGTCAACTATCGAAGTCACCGCACCCCAAGCCAATTTCGGTCTTGTAGCAGGCAATGCTGCTAACCAATTCCTAACCGTGAAATTCTTCCGCACCTGCCAACCGGCCTCGACCATGTTTTGACCAACCTCCATCCACGCTGCCAGCCATCATGTGTCAACCATCAAGCGGTCCACTGCCCATGCGATCGGTATTCACAAAATGTCCTAATCTTCCCACCATCATTTATGCAGAATTTATCATGGAAGCATAAATGAGCAGTTTCATACATAAATCACCATGAAGGCATGCAGCTTTGATTCCAGCAGTTTCATACATAAATCATCATAAAGGCATGCAGAATTGAATTCCAAAAGTTTCATCTATTGAATTCCATGCAGTACTAACTGCAGCAGTTTCATCCATGCGGTACTAAGCTTCCGGCGGTTTCCAGCCATGCAATACTAAAGGCGATTTTGCCATGAATTCTAAAGGCGACGATTTCATACATGCGGGAATTAACTCATTGTTTCATACAGAATTGATGATGGTGGCTTGAATGAGCAGTTAATGTAATTTATGTTATATTTAGATATGAAACTGTATAAATAGGGAGGAGCATAAATGAGGAAAGGGGGAGCGAATATGAGAGAAAAACATACTTTGTAATACAAAAGTCAATAAAACATTTCTCCCCAAGGGGATTCGTCCGTGGACGTAGGCAAACAATGCCGAACCACGTTAAACCTCCGTGTCTCTTTATTTGCTTTCCAATCCGTCTCCTAACCCGAAATACATACCAAACTATCCATTCATCGTGTTTCGTGCCCAAAAGTAATTTTGGGTACAAACAGGGGAAAGATTTTGCTCTAGCAGTGCTAGAGCAAAATGATCTAGCAGCACCATGTTAGACCATTTGGCAATTTCCAACCCAACATTTAACCTGAGTTATATCCTAATCGAATATTTAGCAAACCCAAGTTATATCTTATCCGAATTTCTAGTAAACAAAAATATTCCGATGTATTTTAAAGAAAATCCGGGGAAATACTCAGTTTTTTGCTGCAGCAGCTGAAGGTTTTCTAAATTGGTGGGAAACGTAAAACCGACAGTATTGATCTAAATATATAAATATATATCCCCTTTAGATTTAGGAGTTGTTCTGGACTGTGTTTACCCTTTTTTTTTTTTTTTTTGATCGGCGACTGTTGATAGACACATTTTTGTGTCTGAATTGTCCTCAGTGTCTCTATTGTTAGTGCTTGATTTTGTACTTATTATGGTGTTTTTATGTTTGTGTAGGTGTTTTTGGAGAAATACACTTGTGTGAAAAAAGTTGCTCGGAAAATGCTATTTGGACCCCCAGAGAAAAGTACTAAAGGCACCCTCATTTTGGATAAGGGCACCCCCAGGCACCCCTCAAGGCATTTGCTATTTGCACCCCATCTCTGTTAGGGGGAGGCCATCTTCTTCTTTTCAAAACTGAAAAATGGCGGGAAAACATTTAACAGGACTAGAAGATTTCAGTTCGTGATTTGGAGTGGTTTTAGTGTGACTCAAGGGCTGAGATTGATTGGGCTGGATTGTTTGAGGATAACAGGCGTTGTATGGTCGCTTTCTTTGATTATAATTGACTGTATTTTCGAGTGAGGAAAAACAGAGGTGGAAGGATACTCGGGATGCTCTGTGATGTTGTTTTGGAAAGTTCGCACGAGTATGAAGCTTGTTAAATGATTATGGAACGTGTATGAACCTATTTAGAATGTGCTGGAAGAAATTAAACGCGTGAGAAGACAATAATGGAAAGAAAACTTGTCGGGAATATCTTCATTGACTGCCGAGTAATGGGGAGATTTTGTGGATTAATGAGGAGTTTATCTTCGTCCAAAGGGGTATAATTAGGGTGCTGGGGTCGATCAGAGAGGAAAGGGAGAGTTTGGGGATAGTTGGAGCGACCACAGAGCTTAGAAAATCGATTTGCAGAGAATGCATTGCTGCTGCTGAAGAACCTCAAGAACACGAAGAACAGACGGCCAAAGACCGTCGTTTTCGCTACAGTGGTAAAGACTCACACGCGTGGGTCGTAGTTTATAGGGCAGACTTAAAAGAATGACATTTCATCTTTATCATTCTTTGTAACATGTTTGCAACATCTATAATCATTGCAAACCCGATTTTCATCTTATTCTCCTTTGTTCATCATTTGTAAACCATTTTTGAGCAATAAAATCACCATTTGAGCGTGTTTCCAACATGATGAGCTAGGCTCCATCACTGACGACTGAGGAAGTGTTTTGCACCCATGTGGTAATTCTATTTAATTCCTTTATGACTATTTGCACTAATATAATTGATTTATGATTTTTATTGATTATTTGTGAATTCGTTAGATGTCGCATGCTTAGTCTTAGGTACTTTAGATGCGCCATGCTTGTGAGTTACATATAATTCTTTATAAAATCTACCTTGGCAAAGAATTAGAGTCGATATTTGTTACTTTATGAGCCTTAATTGTCCGAATTAATAGATGAACCGCATGAATGTAAAATTTGCGGAATCTCGAGTCCCAAGAACTCTCTCCATCTTGTGACATAAATTGTATATATTCTTTATATTTAGTATTTTCTTTTATTAAAACTTAAAATCGATCTCGTCAAGTCCGAGTGAACGACAACCTTACTACCACTTTCTACAACATTATTGAGTCACATCAATTTTTGGCGCCGCCGACGCGGACTTGTGTATAGATTTGTTTTTTAGGTTTTATTTTTTTTTTTTTTTTTTTTATTATTTTTGTTCCTTTTTACGCGTTTTGGTATTTTCTATTTGCTTTCAGATTTGGTGCGAAGCTTATGAGAAAGAAAAAGTTTTGAAAAGTAAAGCGAAGCCAAAGAAGGAAAGAAGAGAGAAAATCAAAGGAGTAAAGAAGAAAAATTTTGTATATAGTGTAATTAATTTTTTTTTATTTATTTAGAAAGCGTAATTAGGTAATTATTTTTGTAATTTTTATTTTTTTTTTTTTATTTTTTTTTTTTTTTTGGACTTAATTTTGGACTTTATTTTGGACTTTTGGACATTTTTTTTTAAAACCCTAAGGAAGGGTTATTTAAATATAAAGCGCATTGAGGAAGGACAACGATTACGATATCGTCTCTACCCTCGGGTTCGTACATGACATAGAGTCGTGGCCCGAGTCGACTTCAACGGTTCATCCCCGTCTGGAACGGGAGGTAAGATTCTAAACACCCGCGAATCCCCCAATCGAGTTTTTACTTGGATGATTTTGTATGCATATATGTTGAGGTATTGAAAACGGCTGCTTTAATTTCCTAGTAAAGGGCAAGGACTGGCCATATAAGATAAGGGTTCGGATTTCATCACCGTTCTCTTCTTTCCCGCCTTAGGAAAACGAAACCAAACACGAACCTAAGCCTAAAATTTTGACTAGAACGAGACCTATAGGGTAACGAGCTTAATTGGAAAGTCGTTCGAAAGATATTGGTTACTCTTTTGAGCATACTTCGAAGTTCATGATGGTTTTGCGTGAGTTGAATGCGTGACTGCGCCGCCTTGTAATGCGGTGAGGCCTTGGGTATCAAAGCTCCACGCAGCTTCCCTCGCCTCTATTCAACTTACTTAAACTCGGATTGATTCCCAGGGGTTTGCTTTCCCAGTTGTAACGAATTCCCTTTCGAAGGATTAGAAGCTGGTCTAGAAAACAATCTAAGTGGAGCCATCATGCTTTTTGTTTGCTAGAAATCAGTAGGTTTGTTTGTGGTCGAGTCATCCTTGTTTGTGCTTGTGTAGAATTCCCTTGCAGTTAGGATGTCAAACTGGTATTACAATAGCCATCACAATGAATATGAATATCCAACTCAACAATTTGGACATCACTCTTTTATGACCATAGTGTGAATAGTGGTTGGGAACGCCAAACTTTTGAAGGTTATGGGTCATACCATGGTGATCCCAATTACTATCCACACGCCAACCGGTCGTACGAGCAGAATTCCTCTCTAATAGAGTCAACACGTAAGTTAGCTGAGACGACACGTAAGTTTGCAGAAATGAATAACTTAGTTATGGATGAAAGCAATGCAACGAGTGAAATTTCTTTCCTCGATACATTAAAGAAGTCATGTGAGTCGAGTCACGATACATTAAAGAAGTCATGTGAGTCGAGTCACAATACCATAATGAAGTCATATGAGTCGATTCGAAAGCTTTTAGAGGCCCAGAACGGAACTGCTCGAGATAATATTAGTGTTTCCAATAGTACCCCTGAAAATGAGGATAGTTATTTACATAATCAAGATGATAAGGATAAAATTGGTAACACTACTTGTCTAGATGAGGTTCAACCATTTTCATATTATTATAATGATGATGATGAGGATAGTGTTGATGAAGAATTTGAAATAAATAGGCATAGTGATCAGGAAATTGTTACCCCAATTGAGCTTTATAACGATAATATTATTTCTAGTTCAAATCCAAATAATTTTAATAATTATTCACCTATTCAAAAGGATGAGGATTTGACTAGAGATACCCCCATTTTAGACGATCTAGCATTTCCTTTTGATTACGAAGCCAAGGATGGTTTAGAGGAACGAGTATATTTTGAGTCTAGCGATTTAGAAACACTAGTCTTAGAAGACGATAAACTCGTAGAGATGAGTAAGGATGCATTACCTAATAATAACTTAGAAGAATCAATTGACCATTTTCAGGATTCCGATATTCTAGAAATTAGGGAAATTGTGACTAGTCTATCTAGAGACACTGAAAACTCTAAGTTTGGGGGTGATTATCACTCTCCTAGTGCATTACCTTTAACTCTCAGAAAGTCCCCTCACTTAGGACTGGACATCCATGCCTCAACCATTTTACAAGATTATCTTCATACACTTTTTCCTGAACCTAGTTGTGTCCATAAAGAAGTTCAGTTGTTAGAAACCCATCCTCTGGTTGATGAGGTTAACCCAGGCTATGATACCACGATTGACTTTGTTTTCCCACCAAAAACCTTCCTTCCAATTGTGGGAACGTATAAATTTCAGGATGTGTCAATTATTAAGTTTTGAGACTAAACCTAATTACTTTAGGATATTAGGGTCGACACATTTGCTTAAGGAAGACCACCAATCTTATTATGGTCAGCTGTGTAAGTCAAAACTGATTGACTTAGAGGATCCTCAATTGTTCAGGTTATTATTATGTGCTTCTAAGTTTTTATTTGAGTTTTTCCAGACTCTAGAACCTGAACATTCGGATCTAACTCATAAGGAAACGCAACCCATGAAAATATGTTATCTAGACCCTTTTATAGAGCTCGAACCCGAACCACAACTAGATGTAGTTGTCTTAAACAAAAAAATAGATAAGGGTGTGTTGGATATCTTCCCAGTACATTGCGTCTCCTCTTCTTGTGGTTAGCACTTTTTGATCCAGATGACCCGCAGTTATTCCGGTTACTGCTATATGATTCTTCGAAGTGACTAATCCTTTCCAATGTCTGGCTGAAGACTTTAAACTTAGCACTTCTTGGGAGGTAACCCATGCTCTTGCAACACGGTAATATCTTTCCTTAACTCTTTTACTTCAAATGGTAACAGTTTCTCCTTGTTCATGCTTTTAATTTTATCTTTAGAACATTGAGGACAATGTTAGATTTAAGTTTGGGGGTATGGGAGAAACTTTTTAGTTGCGATAATTAAACTCCAGAGCCTAGAAATTTATGCTTATTAAGGTCGGCACTAACCAATCTAAGTGGATGGAAGCATTTTGGTTGTAGGAGTTGAGGAACCAATCTGATTAGATGGAAACATCTAAAGAGTCTATTCATAAAAGCACAGAGCTCAGGTGTTAGAAATAACATGATAGTTTCACCATATCTCGTTGAGTCCTTTTCACTTCTATTTTTATTTTGTTTTTGAAACTATGTTTCTCTAAGTGATTAGGTGGGGCCCACGAATCAAGTTGTTACCAATGCTAGGGTGAATTAGTGTGATTGAGATACTCACTAAAAAAAAAAAAAAAAAAAAAAAAAATAGTTGAAAAAGAAAAAAAAAAGTTGAAAAAAAAAAAAGTTGAAAAAAAAAAAAAAAAAAAATAGAATGATGAAATTGAGACTGAGACCATCGGACCAACCTAATAAATTCAATAAAGTCGACCACCGGGAACCCTTGTATATGCCAAATTGTGTTGACCTAGAGTTAGGATTATCGACCACTGGGTTCCCTTGTATATGCCGGTGTGTTGATATTAGTCGACTAGTATCTCAGTCCATTAGGATAGGTTCATTTTGGCGGAGGCCTTCGAGACAGATATGGGAAACACCGATCACTTAGTAAACATCAAAACCATCTATGTTTTTCTCTATATCCATCTTCTTGATCTATCCATGTGATTAGTTTTGACTCCGGTATTGATGTCCATAGTGCAACTATCTCGAGTAGAGCTCATGTCACTTTATATGAATTTTAGTATGCTTGAGTGCAAACTCGTGTACAGCAATTGGAATTTCGCTTCGGGGTACTTCCTCCTGTAGTCAATAAGTATGCCAACCAAGGAGATTCTTTAGTGCCTTCCAAGATTCTGCGTAGATAATTAGGGTCTGGAGTAAAGGTTTTGTGGGTACACCTCTGGTAAACCCTCCGGAGACAACACTCCGCCACTAGGGCCACCTAGGGGTTCAAATGATTTTATTTTCTAGAATAAATTTGCTCGAGGACTAGCAAATAACAAGTTTGGGGGTATTTGATAGACACATTTTTGTGTCTGAATTGTCCTCAGTGTCTCTATTGTTAGTGCTTGATTTTGTACTTATTATGGTGTTTTTATGTTTGTGTAGGTGTTTTTGGAGAAATACACTTGTGTGAAAAAAAGTTGCTCGAAAAATGCTATTTGGACCCCCAGAGAAAAGTACTAAAGGCACCCTCATTTTGGATAAGGGCACCCCCAGGCACCCCTCAAGGCATTTGCTATTTGCACCCCATCTCTGTTAGGGGGAGGTCATCTTCTTCTTTTCAAAACTGAAAAATGGCGGGAAAACATTTAACAGGACTGGAAGATTTCAGTTCGTGATTTGGAGTGGTTTTAGTGTGACTCAAGGGCTGAGATTGATTGGGCTGGATTGTTTGAGGATAACAGGCGTTGTATGGTCGCTTTCTTTGATTATAATTGACTGTATTTTCGAGTGAGGAAAAACAGAGGTGGAAGGATACTCGGGATGCTCTGTGATGTTGTTTTGGAAAGTTCGCACGAGTATGAAGCTTGTTAAATGATTATGGAACGTGTATGAACCTATTTAGAATGTGCTGGAAGAAATTAAACGCGTGAGAAGACAATAATGGAAAGAAAACTCGTCGGGAATATCTTCATTGACTTCCGAGTAATGGGGAGATTTTGTGGATTAATGAGGAGTTTATCTTCGTCCAAAGGGGTATAAATAGGGTGCTGGGGTCGATCAGAGAGGAAAGGGAGAGTTTGGGGATAGTTGGAGCGACCACAGAGCTTAGAAAATCGATTTGCAGAGAATGCATTGCTGCTGCCGAAGAACCTCAAGAACACGAAGAACAGACTGCCAAAGACCGTCGTTTTCTCTACAGTGGTAATACTCACACGCGTGGGTCGTAGTTTATAGGGCAGACTTAAAAGAACAGCAGCATTTCATCTTTATCATTCTTTGTAACAGTGTTTGCAACATCTATAACTGTTGCAAACCCGATTTTCATCTTATTCTCCTTTGTTCATCATTTGTAAACCATTTTTGAGCAATAAAATCACCATTTGAGCGTGTTTCAACATGATGAGCTAGGCTCCATCACCGGGACGACGAGGAAGCTGTTTTGCACCCATGTGGTAATTCTATTTAATTCCTTTATGACTATTTGCACTAATATAATTGATTTATGATTTTTATTGATTATTTGTGAATTCGTTAGATGTCGCATGCTTAGTCTTAGGTACTTTAGATGCGCCATGCTTGTGAGTTACATATAATTCTTTATAAAATCTACCTTGGCAAAGAATTAGAGTCGATATTTGTTACTTTATGAGCCTTAATTGTCCGGAATTAATAGATGAACCGCATGAATGTAAAAATTTGCGGAATCCCGAGTCCCAGTAACTCTCTCCATCTTGTGACATAAATTGTATATATTCTTTATATTTAGTATTTTTCTTTTATTAAAACTTAAAATCGATCTCGTCAAGTCCGAGTGAACGACAACCTTACTACCACTTTCTACAACATTATTGAGTCACATCAACTGTGTTTACCCATTACGTTATATACTAACTGAGATAGATAGATAGGTAAAGAAAGATATGAAGCGAAGGGCAATTTATATTTGGTAATGGTTAATGGAGAAGTGATGATGATTAAGAAACAGCAGGAAGCAAACTAATTTAAGGGATTATCATGATGCGGTAATACGAGCAGTAGTTTTTTTTTTTTACTCGGCATATAATACGAGCAGTAGTGATAAGAAAATGAAATCAATTTCAGAAAAAGTAAGAAATCGAGAGGAATAAATAAGTATGAATTGAATGCAGAACCGGACTTGAAACTGTGGATTGGTACTAGCTACTTAGCTAGCTAGATCTGTGTTGATAATGACTCACTTCTCAAGCTTCTTAGCTAGACTATGCTCTGATGACCTTTTTTTATAAGAGTGTGCAAACAGTTCGACACAAGCAGGAGCACATTTTGAAATTCCACAAAGATTTGGTTGGTGTGTTATACACTATACAGTACTTGTTCACTAGTGCGGACCTGATTGGATTTTTTCAACGAGTGCAACAGCCTACTAAAAGAGTTTACAAACTGGGATTAAAGGTTGGGTTTAAAATACGGCTGAATTTTTCTATCAGCTAAAAATACGGCTGTGATATAACCGGGGTTAAAGGTTGGGTTGGATGACATCACAAATTGCCACATGGTCTAATATGGTGCTGCTAGATCATATTTGCTCTAGCACTGCTAGAGCAAATTTTTTTCCTACAAACAGTAAGGTAGTTTTTTTTCCTTTTTCTTTGGTTGTTTCAACCTCTGGTAGACCATATGTACATTCTCTATCTCTAATAAATTCTTCCTTTTGATCAAAAAAAAAAAAAAAGGCTTTTTATTATCCGATGGATAAAAATGAAAGGAAAAAAAATGTCTCTTTCTTCCTTGATTTAAGAATGGCAAATTTGAAGCCGCTCAAATTTTAGGAAACAAAGGACCGTATAGCTGCAGTATGTGGCATGTGACAAACAAAATGACACGTTTTTTTCTATAATATGAGGTGCAAGGATTAAGCAAGTTGGGAATCTATGCATTTAGGAAGGCCGAAATCAGATTGTGAATTTATTTGAGTCCTATTGCATGCTGCGCCTCAAAACTCAAAATCCAAATGCTTTCAATTTTGAACTCAGGGAATTGGGTAACAAGATCAATCAAGGTCTATGTTTAAATTTTTGGGATTTGTTTTCATTTTCGACTGCATGATTAACATCATATCTTGGAATTAAACAGGTTGAGGAATCTAAGAAGGAAAAGTGTTGTTAAAAGGTCATTTTAACATTGGCGATAAAGTGTTTAAGACTACGGAAATAATGAACTCCTATCCGTATTTGAGCAACCTTTACAGATAGAAAATATCTACGGCTATGAATAATCTTTTATAGCTAGAATATAAATGATAGACATTCTAAAAAATGGTTGAGTTTAATTTTGATGATTTTGGACCTACCGAATAGAATCTTTCAACTTAGTTAAAGCAAGGAGCTCTATTTTTCCTGGCCGTAAAATGTAAAAAAGATAATCTCACGGTTAGGAAATTGGTCTTCGACCTTGCCATTTGTGGTTCTCAAATCTTTTTTTTTTTTCAAACTTATCCGAGAGAATCTAACCAATTTCAAGTACAAAAAACAACAATAGAAAATGAGTTTTTCACTTTATTAGCGTGAATTATTTTTCCGCTCACTAATTAATTAATTAAAGACGATAAAATGTTTTGTTTGAAAAAGAAAAGAAAGTGATAACCAAATTTACAACTAGGTCAAAAGAAAGGAGTGACAAAGGGTGGAGTGGTATAAATGAAATTAAAGTATTAGGTTTTTCTTTGTTTTATAGCCTGGCTTGATTGGGGTATACCCAATAAGACAAAATAGGGTCATTTTGAAGTAAAGTCAAGCTACCCATTAACCTATATTTTTGTAAATGGCTAAAATGCCCCCACAATGATTAACTTTAATTTAATTAAAATGATTAGATTAGTTAAATTAGTTAGATTAGTTATAAGTTGAGTTTTAGAAATCATTTAGAGAGAGAATTAGTATGAAGGAGTAGAGGAGATTTTTTTTTTTTTTTTTTTTGGGGTTAGGGTTTTTGTGATATGAGTGATTCTAATCCTGATTTTGAAGTGGGGGAGTCTTCAAACTTTCCTCCTACATATGAGTACTTGTATGATGATCTACCAGACCATGATCGAATGGATTACATGCATGACTCACTTTTACTTTCCTCAAACTCATGATGGGTATGGAACTGATGAATGTATTGAGCCAAACGAAGAATCCAATGAGCAAGAAGAAGAGAATGGAGTCGAAAGTAATCGTAGACAACCTACGTGGGTGAAGATTGTGATTTTTCCATGCAAATGATCGATTTTGCTTTTTTTTTTAGTTCTCATTACAGGGTCGGCAAGGTCGACGCTTGTCGATCATGCCGCCATAAAAGCCATGGTTCTACTTTGAACAACGTCCCGACTTTTCATGAGCAAAGACCACGCCGCAATGTAGAAAATTTGAACCTTGCCGACTTTCATTTTTTGAAACGCAGAGCCTTTACTTGAAAATGCTTACGCCGCATTGTCATGTTTTCATAACTTGCCAAATTTGTTTCCATGTCGGCAATGTTTATATTCTATTACTTTCCGGTCTTTTCTAGACGGCATTGTTTTATATGTCGACCATGCCGACATGGTAATACACATCAACTAAACTTTTGATGTTTTGTAGATTGTGGCATTGGTACCTATGGAGGATCAGCCTCAAGCTCAGAAAATTAGGGGTCCCGATACTTCCTCACATTATGCTAATGATTTGGAATGGAAGGAAAAAGACGACGCGGTCAATTGGATTGTTGATAAAGCAAAAGAGAAGATGTGTATTCTAGTGAAAAACACCCAACAAAGAGATACGCGGTTTGAAATGGCATGCGAGTGTTATGGATCGCCGGAGGAAAGTCACAAGAGAAAGGGTTATGTGTATGATAAGAAGACGACTAGGGTGTACAAGACGAAGTCAAAGAAGTGTGGATGCCCATTCAAGATTATTTTTGGGAGGAACAAAGATACCGACAACGTGTAGAGAATGAGTAGAGTTGATGTTGGTTGGCATAACCATAAAGATCCGAAAACTATTGTTGGGCATTGTCAAGTTGCCAAGTTGAAATCGCACGAGTTCGAACAAGTAAGAAAAAGTTGGGGAATTAAACCAAGTAAGCTCCTAAGTAAGTTCAAGAGGGACGACCCGCATAACCTCTCTTCATTGTCTACAATTTATACGGCCAAGGAAACTATTAAAAGAATTGAATGGGATGGAAGAAAGGTGATGGAAGAATCACAATGGTTAATACACAAATACAACTACACGGTGAGACACCATGAGTCATCGGAGGGGAAGGTGGATCGTATTTTTCTTGCGCATCCCGGTATGATTCAATTGGCGCGTTGCTTTTACCAAGTTTTGTTCATGGATTGTACTTATAAGACGAATAGGTACAACATGCCTTTGTTGAACATTGTAGGACAAACCTCGGATAAGCAATCGTTCACGGTGGTATGGTGTTTTATGGATCGTGAGAAGGATGATAGTTATATTTGGGCATTGGAAACTTTGAAGCTTTTCTACCACGAAGACGAAACTCCGGGGGTTATAGTCACCGACAATGAGCAAGCAATAATGAACGCCGTGAGGATAGTCTTTCCCAATGCACAAAATTTCCTTTGCACTTGGCATATACAATGCAATCTTAGAAAGAATTGTAGAAGTTATATCCAAAAACCGAAAGCAAAGAAAGGAACGAAACGTTAAAAAGAGGAAGACGAACGTCTTAGCAAACTAACTAAAGAGGAGCGAGAGAAGGAGAAAGGGAAAGAAGACGAAGAATGGAAAGAAGGTGAGATTAAGTTTGGGTTATTCATGAAAGCGTGGGATAAGGTGGTTTGGTCGATGAGTGTGGGAAGATATGAGTTAAACTTGAAGGATTTCGAGGATGATTGGGGGACTAATTACCCCAAAGTAGTGGAATATTGCAAGAAACAATGGTTGAGGCCACACAAAGAGAGGTTTGTGTATGCTTATACTTACGACTATAAACATTTCAAACTTGAATCCACAAGTATGGTAGAGCAAGCTCATGGGAGACTAAAAGGTCTACTTTTCACGAGTCAAAATGGGATTGTGACGGTGCAACATGCTATCCATGAGTACACTAATAATGATATCGACAAGATAAAAAAACAATTCCAAGAAAGTAGCTTCCGGAAGTTGAAGGAGTTTAAGGAGGATGATTGGTTGCTTGTTGGTATACATAGAAATGTCTCGCATTGGGAAATACGTTTTATGATGAAACATCTTGCATTGTTTAAAAAGTATAAAAAGTATGATGACCCGAACACTCCTTGTAAGTGTAGGATAATGAAGGCTATCGGACTTCCATGTCGTCATATTCTTGGTAGGTATAAAACTCCCATTCCTCTTGATGATATCGATCCTTATTGGAAGCAATTATCTTTCAAACCGGCTCCAAGAGAAAATCCCGGTGAAGATTTTGGCAACATGGAACTTGGGGGAATAATCCTCGAAAAGTACCCCAAGTTGAATAGGTTGGACAAAAAAACTATGAAGCACAAGTTGATGCCGATAGTTTACCCTTTTATGGAAGAACTTGAAGAACCGGCGAAACAAGATCCTAATGGTAGACCAACTAACAAAAAGACGAGGGCGGAAGAAAGAAAACAAATCAAAGAGTTTTTGAGTACAAATTGCTATCAAGATCAATCCGAAGGTGAACAAATCAAAGAGTTTTTAAGTAGAAATAGTGATCAATCCAAAAGGGAAAACATTAAAGAGCATTTGAGTACAAAGTGCGATCCATCCGGACATGTTTATACCGAGGCGCAATACAAGGAGGAGCCCGCTAAAAAGAAAAGAGGTCGTCCAAGGAAGGATTCAACTACACCAATGGTCTCTAACTTGAATACAAATGGCACTCTACCTCTTGAGAGTCAAGCAAGCGTGGAATTTGTTGGAAAGAAAAGGGGTCGGCCAAAGAAGGATTTAACTACACCAACCGTCTCTAACTTGAATACAAATGGAACTCTACCTCTTGAGAGCCAAGCAAGCCAAGGAGATGTTGCGAAGAAAAAAGGTCGTCCAAAGAAGGTAGTACAACCGGTGTTGCAAAAGTATCGCAATCAACTCCCTCCAATTATTCAAGATTTCGTGATTGGTACCGACGATGTTCCGAAAGATGGAAATTGTGGGTTTCACGTTATCTCGCAACAATTGGGACACCTAAGTTGAGCGGTTGAAGAGAATCTCACCCAATGCCAATACATTAGAAAGAAAATGGCCGCTCGACTACAAAACGACAAAGAGTTCCATATCTCAATGATGCTAGAAGGTTCGATGGAGGAGAAAGAAGCAACTTTCAAAGGTTTGCTAACTAGTGTTAAAGGCCCCGAGGGAAACGCACCGATCAAATGGGATCATTGGTTGAGAATGCCGGAGTGTGGCCATCTATTGGCGGATACTTGGAATTGCGTGGTACATTTTTTTAGTGAGGGACTATCTATAGCATTTGCACCGAAACATGCGGTTTGCGTGGACCAACTCAAGCATAGAAGAATTGTCATGGCTTTGGTGGATAAAAATCATTTTATTGGTCTAAAACTCAATACGGAATGTCCATTACCTCCTCTATGTAGGTTTAGTTTGTGGGAGAAGTTCACAAACAACAAGAGCAAGGAATGGATGAAAATTTATGAGGACAACATGGCCCTTTGGAATGTTATAGACGAGTCTAGGGAATGTCCCATAGATTTGACTAAAGGAGGTTCAATAGGTTTGAATGAACTGCCTCCAATAGATTTGAGTGAGGAGTGATTATGATTAGGGAATAAAGAAGCTTTTTGTGTAGTGTACAATGGAGTACTAGACAAAACATTCGTACTTTTTGGAGTACTTTTGTAATCGCATGCGTGTTTTGTGTAATGTACTTTGGAGTGCTACAAATGAATGAAATGGATGTGTTTTTTTGGGTGTATTCTCATTTGGTCGGCATCATATTTATTACCAAACCCTGTCGACTCTACCATGGTCGGCACGGTATTATTTCGTCAGACTGCCGACCGCAATGCATGACAGTACAGGAAAAAGCTACCTGATATGGACGGCAAGGTCTGGCTTTTGCTAAGCTGCCGGCGCTTTCTACGCCGGCAATGTTTATGAAATTTACCATGCCGTCTAAGAACTCCCTTAAAAAGATTGTTCTTGGATGTTTTTTTCCTATTAAGAGATGACTAGTCGTTGAGCATTCAATGGGTTGTACTTTGTACCTAAAAGGTGCAACTAACATTTTGGTCGGCAAGGTATAGATTTCATACCATGCCGGCCTCAAGTACGGTCGGCAAGGTAGAGACTTCATACCATGCCGGCCTACAATACTTTGTCTAAAACTGCATAAACAAAATAATAACTTCTAAAGCAACTAAAACTGAAAATTAAAATAAGTTTAAACAAGTCTAAAACCACAATCTAAGAGTTCAAAACATAATGTAATAGTTCAAACCACAATAAAGTTTTTAAAGCAAGTAAACATAATAAAGTTTAAGAAATTCAAGGATCCTTCTCATTGTTGTTATCGTCCTCCCCATCACTAGCTTTTTCACCGGCATCATCTTTTGCTTTTCCCTTCCCCTTCACTGGACCTATGTAGTCACCATCCTCATTGTAATAGGGGGCTCACTCGGAAAAGTCACATGCCCCGAAAAAGTTCTTGGATCAACCTCCTTTTCTTCCTCCTCTGATGATGTACATTCTTCATAGTTGAGGGGATTGCTAGGACTGTTCATAAACCTTAGAAATTCTTCTGGATTTTCCTTACCCATCAAACATAACTTTCTAAATGGGCAATTCTCTTCAGTTTCATCTTTAGGTTCTTCCAAAATTGGGATAAATTATGTCCAAATATTCAAATAGCTCTTCTGCATTGTTAACAAGACAAGGTAGTTCTTCTTTTGTTTCCTCTGGGAACCTAAACAATGCACAAATAAGATATATGAAAACAAACAACACAACACTGTTGATCTTCTTCCACTGGCCTGCAAGGCCAATAAACTAAACACTGCCGACTACAGTAAAGTCGGGAAGGTGTTAACCAACTACCCTGCCGACGAATAAACCGCCGGAATGGTCCTATTTATGAAAGATGCCGACTACCAACTTAGGAAATTAAGGTTTCTGATGCCTAACGTCGGCATGGTACAAGTCAAAAACCACGCCGACCAAATATAATCTGGCATTGTAGGTTATTATACCCTGTCAGCCCTGGTTATTGTCCAAAAGTCGCCATGGCTCTGATGAAAAGTCGGCATGTTATTCATCCTGATACCATGCCGGCGCTTTGAAAACACAAATGGTTGGCGTGTTGTTCAACTATCGACCTTGCCGGCCAAAAAATCTGAAAATCATAATTTTCGATTTCTAACATAATCTAACAATCATATACAACAAAACAATAATGGGTTTGAGTTTATAAATCACTTACAATCTTCTTTTCGCCTTTAGAGGTTTCTTTTTAGCATCTTCAAGGATTGCATTCTTGGGTTTACTCGTTCCAACCTTTCCCTTACATTTTCCCTCTGATTTGGATCTTTTCATGTTACCAGTTGAATCTCTCTTGCTGCTGGATCGTTTAGAATCAATCATTTTTTGTAGAAAATCAAAATTGAAAATTTTGGTTAATTTTAGGTTTTTGGAATGAAAGAGAAGATGAGAGGGTTTAGAGAAGAAGAATGAAAGAGAAGGGGAGAGGATTTTTGGTTAATCAGTTTTTAGTTTTTAAGTTTAGGGTTTAGTTTTAGGTTAATTAGTGTAGGGGTATTAAAGTAACTTTACCACATTTTGGCCTCCCCTTAGTAAGGGCACATGTCCATTTAAATTTGGGTATACCCCAATTAGTTTGGGTATACCCCAATCAAGCCAGGTTTTATAGGTTTAAGGGCAGTTCCTCATTTTGCTCCCACTATGGACTAAACAAACATGAATAATGAGTGAACAAATCAACAAATTTATTGGTTTGTTTAGTGTGGACGAAGAAGAGACGCGCGTTTAGGCCACGCGGAAGAAGAAAACCCGCAGGAGGATTTTCTTCAACCGCCCACGGGTTTTCCAAAACCGCTCGGTACTTTTTCAATTTCCGAAAAATTATTTACTACTTCTATATTCACTTTATCCTATTTTATCTTACTTCATCCTATTTTATCTCATCCAAAGTAGTTAATATCATGTACCGCTATCTTATCATCCGGGTCCGATACACCTATACAAAAGATTATATCGGTTTTTGTCGGTGATACATTATTAAGATTAGAATTTTAAATATTTATAAATGCTTCAACTTAAAAAAAAAATTTGGTGCCATATGATGCGTGAATTCTCAAGATCAAAAGCTCCATTCCACTTTCTGTCCCATATTATTTACTACTCATATCCGATGACCCCGTCGTTGCTACTACCATGAATTAATAATGTTGAAGATAAAAGCATTATCAATAAGGAATTCTCATTTGATAAATCTTCAGAAGAAAGAGAGTGAACAATAACGAACCATAATTGTTTCAATGATAAGAAACTCATTAAAAAAAATAAAATAATTAGAATTTTTTTATTGAATGGATTGATTTTTCAAGGGCAAAAAAAATATATATTAGGAGGAAGGGTTTTGTTTACATATTTTCAGATATAAGTAATTTATTCTATCAAATTACCCTTATCTATCGGTGAACCCGATATATCGATTTGTACCGGCCGATATGAGCGTTTTTATCGTTCACGCATTGTATTGTCGATATTTTATATATCGTAAAGGTTTTTTCCGATACTGGATACCGATATTAACTACCTTGATCTCACCTAAATATTATATTTCATATTTTAACTTTATCCTACAAAAAATTTAATATTAAATTTGGTGGGATCCTAGGAAACCAATCTGTTCATTTTGCTTTGATTTTTCATAGTAGAAAATGTTGTTTGTTCAGCCACGTGGCTCATCATTGTCACGTGAGAACTACCCTAATAGATAAATTTGGCGGGATCTTAGATAAATGTATCATTGTAATACAATGGTAAAGCTATTAGGTGATGATATTATTGACCTAAGTTCGAAACTCAAATAAAATAAAATAACCAAATTCTTTACCGATCAAAATATTTAACCAAATGCTTTACTTTTTTTTTTTTAAGGGAAGACGGGCTTAAACAGCCCGGAACTTTATTCATTGACCTCATTGAACCTGAGGTTAGAAGAGATACAATCTGGTGGAGATGATGCATTCCACCTATATGTTACATTATTATGCATAGAAAATTGACATAGATTATGTGCTAAATGATTGACAGGTTTTGGAACATGAACAAATTTAATATCTTCAAATGTGTTTGCTTCATTACGGATGTCAAAAACCACCGAACGAATGCTCTATGGAATATCTCTGGAAGCACCTAAAATTGTCGTTGTCACATTTAATGCATCACCTTCAATGATAATTTTATGAAGTGACGGGATTTTTGCCAAAGTAATCCCCAACTTACATGCCACAGACTCTGCCAATAAGGGAGAAGCGGCGTCAAAAGTAGAAGTTTAATAGCCTAAGAATCGTCCATTGTGATCCCGAGCAATTGCACCAGCTGCACCCTTATTTGGAACAAAATCTGCATCAACATTGATTTTGATAAATGGCATATCTGGAGGCGACCAATGAATGGAGTTTAAACCATGATCCAACCCTGGAGAAGAAGAATGATGATTCTGCATGCACAAGTTAAAATCCAAGGCTGCTTTACGAAGAATAACTTCCAAGGAGAATACATGGCCTGAGAACACCATATCATTTCTAAATTTCCAACTATTCCACAGAATACAAACTCTATGGACAAAGTTGTTGCCAATATTCTGCTCCATCCAGACTGCAATGATATTCAAAGGATCTCCAGAAAACACCAAAGGATCATAATCTAAAAATGCTTGTTGAAATATCACCCTAGAAAAAGAGCATTCAAACAACAAATGAAACACAGTTTCTTCACGCTGATTACAGAAAGTGCACGAACTATCATAATACTGAGAGAATCTGTTGATGTTTTGTTTAACAACAATACCCCCATGAAGAACTTTCCATACAAAGATATGAATCTTAGGCAAAATCTCAGTAAAAGACTAGAATTTCTTCCAAGGAAATTGGCTTATGGCAGAAGATACTGGAATTTCATTAGTCAAAAGATGATAGCAGGATTTCGCCAAAAACTTACCTGCCACAGTGCATGACCAGGTTAAAATGTCATCCTCACCAGAGCACGGAATTATGGCATATATCTTCTGCACAATATCAGGAATGAATAAATCCTGTAGAATACCAATCTTCCAAGAATTATTATCATGATCAATAAGATCCGAGATATATTGGTGTTGATGGTGGTTTTTAGCTTAGGGTTAAAATCGTAAAACCTTACATCTGATTTGACGTCAATGTGCAAGGAAACAGAGCCACGTGTGCTAAGCTCTCCACTGGCATACTTATTGAGCCGCTCAATACACTTACATGAAATTTATCCAGACTGGCGCATCACAGATGTTCTGTAAATTTCGGCACCTCGCGTATATTCACTTAATATAAGTTCCTCTGAATGCCTTCTATGCTATGTTCTCCGGCTGAACTCTTAATGTTAATATATCATGATGATTTGTGTTCACTCGCAGCAGAGTAGCCTTCTATTCAATCAGAAAAGCATGCTGCTCTCTGGAAATGAACTTAAAAGAGATATGTGTCGACAGATAGAATTCAGTCAATCGTCCTGACTAACTTGCAGAAGTTAGGGTTTCGCGCCTCGCGCAATATACCACACCTTGCTTGTCAAAATTAAGCTTAAGCTAACTAAAGTAATTAATCCGCCATGGATTAGCAAGTGCAGAACCTCACTCAGAATAAGAAAAAAAAAATAGGGAGTCGCAGCAGCAAAAAGAGGCGTGGCCATGCCCAAGGCCAGCTAGCGCCATTGGACACGCCCCGACCCTATTTCCTCGACCAATCAAGTCGCTTTAAACTCGCCACACTCTCACTAGAAGTATATTCGCGCCTTATGTTTCGCCGGCTCCCTTTTGGTCCAATCAAGCTTCTCTGAACTTGCCACCATACATTAAAGGCCAAACGCTCCCTACCACAACAACATATTGGTCGGCATGCCAACATGCCACTCTACCGCGGCAACTTCGCAACATGCTAACTTCGCCACATGCTACCTCGCAAACATGCCACTTCGTGGCAACCTGTCATAAATATCCACCCACAGCAATACTTACTCCTGTGGCCATTTCCACACTACGGCCTTGCCATAGTTCCTTTGGCATAGCCAAGGCGCCATTTGCACAAAGGTAGCGCCACGCCGCAGCCGCACGCCACATGCACTAATTAGGGTTTCGACAGGCTAAATCCTAATTTGAGCAAATCGCTACCAAGGATAAATAACGTTCCCATAGCAATGGGATTGGCGTGGCAACAGGGACAATGTTTCCACGCCACATGTGGGTCCGACTCCACGGCGCCAAAACCAAGCCTTGGCCACGCCAAGCCCTAATTCTTCCACGACGCCAAAACCAAGCCTTGGCCACACCAAGCCCTAATTCTTCCATGACACCTTGGCCACGCCAAGCCCTAATTCTTCCACGGCGAATTCTTCCACGGCACCTTGGACATGCCAAGCCCTAATTCTTCCACGGCACCTTGGCCACGCCAAGCCCTAATTCTTGCACGACGAATTCTTCCACGGCGCCAAACCCTAACTTTGTCCACGGAGCCAATTTTTAGCTTTGGCCATACTGCAACATCACCGGCATACCGCTATGCCACGACTACGCCATTGGCATGCCGCTACGCCACTGACATGCCATTATCTTGTGGATGACGCCACTTCGCTATACAACAATATGTGGCCATAATCAATGGCCATCCTTCTTCATGAGATGCAATCTCATCCGTCCAAGTTCACCACCGAACTGATGGACTTTTGGAAACTCTTAGGCGACCAACCGCTTACACCCAGCGACGATGACTACGCCAGGAGCCACTTGTACCATCGTGCCACTGGCATGCACAAGTCATGCCGCAATGCCACTGCTCCATTGTCAGGCGCCAACACAAGGTAGCCACAATCAACGGCTACCCTTATTCATAAGATGCGATCTCGACCATCGAAGTTCGCCATCAAACCTGTAAGCTCGCGACAAGTTTTAGGCGACTAGACAAAACGAGCCTAGCATCACATGATATTTACCTGCGGCAAGCCACTCGATTGTAACTTGCCACACGTAGCAAAGTGATACATGTTTTCCACGAAGACACTCGAGACATCAAAATATGTCATAAACTGGGGGATGCTCATCAGGGTATTGGTCTGGTGGTTTACAGCGTGCGGCGTGCAATGCGCCCATTACAACAAAGTGTCATGAAGTGGGATAATTAGTGGTGGTGAAAAGTAGTGGTGTAAACAATTCATTTCCTTCATCATGGAAGCGTAATGACTGGCGATTACACGAATTCACTTCCCTCATCATGGAAGCATAGTGCCTGACAGTTACACGTTACTCTTTTCTTCCACCACTCAATCGTTTCCACTTCCTACGAGACCAGGGTACATTTGACTATGACTTGTATAAATAGGTCTCACATATTTCCACCAAACAACAGGTTTTGGTCAGGAGAACAATATAACATCCAGAAATCATCTGATAGCTTTTTCATCCATTCTAGCCAGATTCAACTTTTCGATACAAGTCACAAAACGCCCACACTTCCAGAATTAACTATTCTGGTCTCAACACTTTCTTCGCTTCCCTCCTTAAGACCAACCCTTCTACTTCACTTTGTGACCGAAGCAAGCCTGGAACGGCCATTTCTTGGTTTAGGCCAGGATTGTACAGATTGATCTCTCGAATCAAAGTACTCTCGTGCAGTATATTGTTTAGGGTTTAGATTTGTTTCTCACCTACACACACCCAAAATTACCAAAATCAGCAGAAACGGTTTTCACCCTCAAACAATTGGCGACCACAGTGGGAGATTAATCTCTCGGTTATGAATTCAACTCTCGTTCCCATCATACTACCAGCGAATCCCATACTTTGAAGCGCATAGTCCAAGAAAAGAGGGGTTTCAGGAGAATTGCGTTTGGGGACTAGAGATTCTCCATCTTACTACGGATCGGCATAAAGATGTTCCACCGACAATAAAGAGCGACCGGGTACTTCTCGTGGCAAGAAGGGCGTTACGTAAAGACTCAGATTTACTACTTGAAGATTCAGTTCTGGTGAAAGACCCTAAAGCGAGTAAGTTTGCCAGATGATGTTTACTGTGAAAATCCAAACAATAAGTTTGCCAGATGATGTTTACACGGCTTATTGTTTGGATTTTCACATTTATCATTGAAGTCGATGACCCAATCATCCCAAGATTTCATATCTCTTCCTTTCTCATGCAACGTTCACGGTCCTGAATGATTTTTCTACTTACATTCGTAATTCAGATTTTGACATATCAATTGATCAAAAATCCATTACTCCAAAAATAATCCAAAAACTCTTATAAAAAGCAATCATCTATCAATCCAAAAACCAGAAAACCATACCATAAACTAGGCGTTTCTTTTGCCTTTCAAAAAAAAACCTAAGAAAAGAAGTTCAGAAAATAAAAGTATTCAAGGAAAGTTGCCTAACAATGGCTCGTTCTTCTTGGAGAAAATGTCCATCATACTTTGAATAGCTGCCTGCTTCAGCTTCAATTCCTGGGACAAATTCTCGACTTCTACCTTCTGTTGATTAATTAAATCCGCGGAAGGACCATCAACCGCTTTAGCCTGCAGCCTTTGGATCTCGGAAAATCCCCCACAGAACCAGGAAGCGTTAAACTCAAAGTTTACACACATATCCCGGTGGAACTCCCAGTTTGAGATTACATCTCCAGAAATGGTGTGACCAGTTACCTTGCACATATCACGAATTGAAGATAATATTTCTTCCACCCGCTTAACCAACGCGAACCAGCTAGCGATGTTCTTGACTGTTGCGATGTGTCCATAGCTCTCCCATATTCTGGTATACAACTCCTCATGCTTAGCCGGTACACTAAAGCCTCCAATCAACACGTGATCTTCATGAAAAATCAAGAATGGAGGGTCGAAACTGGCGCCTGCAATCGATTCCGCGACCGGCAAGGATAATTTGGCTACAATCGTGCCCGCATCTGTGGGGGCATTTTCCATCATCTGAAGCACAACATCATCTTCACTACGATCAGTTTTCATCTCCGGGTTGCTAACAGGTACGGTTTCCACGAGTATGGACAGTGTTACACCTTCATTGCCGTGGATCTCCATCTCAGAGTTATTTTCGGAACCAGCCTCTTCTTGTAAATATCACTAATTAATCATTTATCCAGTATAAATAAATAATCCAAGAGAAAAGTGTGGAAAAATCACCGACTCATTTGTGGGTCCACTGGAAGAAGACTCGTTGTTATATTCAGAAGTGCTCCTCTCATTACCGGATCTCGAGCTTTCTTCCTCTTCGGATTCTTCTTCAAGAGATTCAGTATCTTTGCCTCCTTTCTCAAGAGCCGCCGTTTTTTGGCCGTGGGCAAGTCTGGAAAATATATTCGAGTTACCAAGCCCCTGAGTAAAAAAAAAAAAAAAAAAAAAAGAGAGACGATTCAGTTGTGAAATGGAAAACTTATTCAGCCAAGTCAGTGAGGGAATCATACACACCTGCGTGTTGAAAGAACTGAAAGTCACAAGAGCTGTCGAATCCTATTGGAAGTCACCTGCACGATTTTTCGACCTTTGCTACTTTTTCTAGAGACTTTCTGCATCCAAGCTAGAGGATTTTCGCTTGCCCGAAGAAAGCTCTTTCAACAATTTATGCTTCGCTAGAACCGCAAAGGAGGGTTCACCACGCGGATTTGTCACAACATCCTCGCACGGGACTGATGAATGGCGAGGAACTCGGCTTGCTAGAAGATATTATATTTGGCGAGTCAATCACAGGTTTTCGTTTTGGGTGCAAGAAGGGAAGACTTTTATCCGGTGCAAAGACGTTGTAATCAAGAATAGCGGGTAACGATTCATCTGAAGCTGTCAGCGGGCGACGGAATGGGACTCCCTGGTCAAAGCCCATATGTCAAGCAGCCCTGTCAATGTTGTAAGAGAATACTCCACAAGATCCTCTAAAAAAAAGATGTCACATACCCAGATATGCAACTTCGCAAGAACACAGTTTCTCCAATGCTCATATTCCCGTCAGCGGAATGCAATATCACTTTCGGCACGGAAGCAAAAGTGTCTGGTTGAACTATGGAGGCATGGGCCGGGGTCCAAGGACGAAAGTTAACTGCATGCGAGTTTTCAAGAAAATCAATAAGCTTTGCGCTAGGTCTTGGACGCCTCTCCAACCAACGAAGTATCCTAGAACCACCATATGCATCAGGAAACAAAGTTCTCGGATTAGGAGCGTAATTTTTGAAATGCTCCCACAACCACGCTTGAAGAAAGGCGACGTAGATATACGATTCCACTTTCATATACCCATTAGAGACGTACATGTGTGCTACTAAGTGATCCAGATGAGTGTACAAAGATCCAAGAAACAAACTGCCGATGGGAAGAGCAATGCCTTTCGCTAGTTTGATAGCAAATTTGACGAGCTTCTGTCTTATATCTTTCTTACCAGAGCCATCATCGAAAACATCTCTGAATAGACACAGATTTAAAAATGCAGCAACATGGAGTGTATCATCCAGCACTTGATCCGACTCCGTCTCATCAGGGAACCACTCAGACACCCACCAGTTATAGAAACACCTTTCCACATTCTTTCGAACATATTACACTGCTTTCGTGACCAAAGCGGCGTGCATTTTTTCTTCTTCCTCATACAAGACAACATCAGTTTCCCAATTATTGGAAGACTCAACAAAATGGTTACGCTTTCCAAAGAAATAGTCATCTCACCCATCTACATATAGCCGTGTGAGTTCCGGGGCACCATCTGTAGATGAAAGTAATCAAGCCTGTAATATATTTTATGATTTGAAGTGTCGCAGACGCCATGACAGCATGCATTATTTGCGCCTCAGTTAAATTGGACTTTACGTGGTCGCGGCTCATCATAAATTCCATCACTTATCATAAGAGCGCAATGGACTATGACAGATTTTGAAATCTATGGGAGAAGCTGGATACTCTTTCTTCTGTAGGCAAAACCTAATTATGCGCCCTGAAGTGACCGACTGAACTTCTCCATCATTCTCTGAATCAGTCAAAAGAGTTGCCACGAATTTGGGATGGGTCCTTGTAATCGTAGCAGACTTCGTAAAGAACTCATCATCTGTGTTCGGTTTGGAGTTGTCCACACTTCTCAATGCGGCGGTAGAACTACTTTCATTTGACATCTTAACAAAATTCCTTATGCTTTTGAAGCAACTACAACGAAGCAAAGCAAAAAATTACTACTTTGAAGAAAAGCATACATGAAGATTTTATCAAAAATTACCACAATCAAGAGTCAACAACACATTTGCTACGGAAATTTCTCCTTTGGACACATATCATGGCACTCACGGCTAAAGGGAATGGGGACTGATGTCTATTCAATGAGATACACGTGACGTCGCGGAAAGTACACCCTTGGCCGAAACTAGACAATGCCGCGGGGAACATGTGAAGCCGTGGAAAGTATGACCTCGACCAAGTCACGCATGACCACGAAAATTGTGCACACGACCACGAGAGGAAAAGGAAATCCTAAAAGCTAGGTTTTCACGGGAGAAGAACTAATGGCAGCTACCCATCCATGCGTGCCTACTTTGTATAATAATCGGCCCCTTTACTATCAATGTGACGGCTAATATTACTACGATACTGCTAGCAGATAAGAATCATTCATACAAAAGTATTTCTATGGGTTTATGGAGGATATGTCTATGGCTAGGTTTTACACCAACAAAAAAAAAAAAAAAAAAAAGGAAATGAAATGAAGGAGAAACTTTGGAGCACATACCTGGATTAAGCTCGCCAACTCCTCTGCTTTGCTGCTAACGCGGAGACGTGGAAACAAAGCCAATATTACAAAAAATAAATAAAAGATGTGCAACCCCTTATATATACATATTACTTTGGAGTTTGGGTGGAAGAAGGTTTCCTTTTATAAGCACAACACTTTTGGAATTAGAGTGGAAGAAGGTTTCTCGTTTAAGCTATGCATGAAAAAAGGCAAGGGCCCGCGAAGGCAACGCTCCATGGCGCCACCAGTCTGCGGCCAAGACAATGCCAAACAGTTCGCTCCCAAACGGCCATCTCTACTGCTCCACGCCAACGCTAACAGTCCGCGTTCAAGCCCCAAGAGTCTGCTCCTAGCCAGCCCCATCTCCACATTTCAGCCGAGACCTAACCAGCGCCATCCTCTCCGCGTCCCAAGCCAACGCTCAATTGGCCTTTCCAATCAAGCCAGCGCTCCATTGGCCTTTCCAAGCGAGCCACGCCATTGGCCCTTCCAATCTAGTCATTCCATTGGCCCTTCCAAGCTAGCCTCGCCATCGGCCCTTCCAAGCTAGCCTCGCCATCGGCCCTTCCAAGCTATCCACGCCATCCACCTTTCCGTAGTCGTTCAAAGCAGCGCCATCTTGGCCATTCAAAGCAGCGCCATCTCCACCAGTCAAGGAAGCACCATCTTGGCCGTTCAAGATAGCGCCATCTTCATGCATTCTGTAACCTAGCCGGCTAGAAGCATTCACCGCTCCGCGGACCGAGTCGCAGTACCACCTCTGCCAATTAGTAGCCAAAGTTGCAGCGCTGAGGCCAGCACTCCATGGCCAAACCAAATTTATGCGAAATCGCCGATTCAAGGATCGCAGATTCTTCGTGCCTCCTGAAAAAAGTTAGCCAAATCTCCTTGACAATCTCTTTATGACTTGTTGCTTCGATTTTATCCTCATCTGTCACCATATAATGCTTACCCCGCAACAATGCCACTGTTCCGAGCTAAGCAGTGGACTTAATTTTGATGGTGGTTTTTAGCTTAGGGTTAAAATCGTAAAACCTTGCATCTGATGTGACGTCTCCCTGCAAGGAAACAGAGCCACGTGTGCTAAGCTCTCCACTGGCATACTTATTGAGCCGCTCAATACACTTACATGAAATTTATCAGTGGCCGAATCCCGGATGTTACGCGTAAATTTTGGCGCCTCGCGTATATTCACTTAATATAAGTTCCTCTGAATGCCTTCTATGCTATGTTCTGCGGCTGAACTCTTAATATTGATATGGCATGACGATTTGTGTTCACTCGCAGCAGAATAGCACGAATCTCTAAGTATCAAGAATAAGATATTTGCATAAGGTATTCAATCAGAAAAGCATGTTTCTCTCTGTCAACGAACTTAAAAGAGCTCTGTGTCGACATATAGAATTCAGTCAATCGTCCTGACTAACTTGCAGAAGTTAGGGTTTTGCGCCTCGCGCAATATACCATACCTTGCTTGTCAAAATTAAGTTTAAGCAAACTAAAGTAATTAATCCGCCATCGATTAGCAGGTGCAGAACCTCTCTCAGAATAAGAAAAAAAACAGGGAGCCGCGACGGAAAAAGAGGCGTGGACATGCCCAAGGCCAGCTAGAGCCATTGGCCACACCACGACCCTATTTCCTCGACCAATCAGGTCGCTTTAAACTCGTCACACTCTCACCAGAAGTATAGTCGCGCCTTATGTTTCTCCGGCCACCTTTTGGGCCAATCAAGTTGCTCTGAACTTGCCACCATACATTGAAGGCAAAACGCGCCCTACCATAACAACATATTGGTCGACATGCTAACATGCCACTCTACCATGGTAGCATGCCAACATGACTCTCTACCACGGCAACTTCGCAACATGCCTACTTTGCAACATGCCAACTTCGCAACATGCCAGCTTCGCAACATGCTACCTCGCAAACATGACACTTCGTGGCAACCTGCCATAAATAGCCACCCATGGCAATTCTTACTCCTATGGCCGTTTCCACACCACGGCCTTGCCATAGTTCCTTGGCATAGCCATGGCTCCATTTGCACAAAGGTAGCGCCATGTTACAGCCGCACGCCACGTGCACTAATTAGGGTTTCGACAGGCCAAACCCTAATTTGAGCAAATCGCTACCAAAGCCAAATAATGTTCCCAAACCAATGGGATTGGCGTGGAAACATGGCCAATGTTGCCACGCCACATGTGGGTCCGACTCCACGGCGCCAAAACCAAGCCTTGGCCACGCCAAGCCCTAATTCTTCCACGGCACCTTGGCCACGCCAAGCCCTAATTCTTCCACGACGAAATTCTTCCACGACACCAAACCCTAACTTTGTCCACGGATCCAATTTTAGCTTTGTTCATACCGCAACATCACTGGTATACCGCTATGCCACGGCTACGCCATTGGCATGCCATTAGCATGTGGCTGACGCCACTTTGCTATACAACAAGATGTGGACATAATAAATGGTCATCCTTCTTCATGAGATGCAATCTCAGCCATCCAAGTTCGCCACCGAGCTGATGGAATTGTGGCAACTCTTAGGCGACCAACTGCCTAAACCCAACGACCATGACTACGCCAGGCGCCACTTGCACCATCGTGCCACTGGCATGCACAAGTCATGCCGCAATGACACTGCGCCATTGTCAGGCGCCAACACAAGGTAGCCACAATCAACGGCTACCCTTATTCATAAGATGCGATCTCGGCCATCGAAGTTCGCCATCAAACCGGTAAGCTCGCGACAAGTGTTAGGCGACTAGCCAAAACGAGCCTAGCATCACATGCTATTTACCATCGGCAAGCCTCTCGATTTTAATTTCCACACATATCAAAGTGCTACATGTTTTCCACGAAGACACTCGAGACATCATAATATGTCATAAACTGGGGGATGCTCATTAGGGTATTGGTCTGGCGATTTACAACGTGCGGCGTGCAATGCGCCCGTTACAAGAAAGTGTCATGAAGTGGGATAATTAGTGCTGGTGAAAAGTAACGGTGTAAACAATTCATTTCCTTCATCATGGAAGCGTAATGACTGGAGGTTACACGAATTCACTTCCCTCATCATGGAAGCATAACGTCCGATTACACGTTACTCTTTTCTTCCACCACTCAATCGTTTCCACTTCTTACGAGACCCGAGGTACGTTTCACTATGACTTGTATAAATAGGTCTCACCTATTTCCACCAAACGACGAGTTTTAGTCAGGAGAACAATACAACATCCAGAAATCATCTGATAGCTTTTTCATCCAGCTAGCCAGTTCAACATTCTGATACAAGTCACAAAACGCCCACACTTCCAGAATCAACTATTCTGGTCTCAATACTTTCTTCGCTTCCCTCCCTAAGACCAACCCTTCTCCTTCACTTTGTGACTGAAGCAAGCCTGGAACGTCCATTTCTTGGTTTAGGCCAGGATTGTACAGATTGATCTCTCGAATCAAAAGTACTCCCGTGCAGTACATTGTTTGGGGTTTAGATTCATTTCTCACCTACACATATCCAAAATGGTGTTTGAATCCAGAGAATGCGTGAATGAGCAGGAATTCCAGTGACTGATACTAGTAAATATGCAAGTGCAGGAATTGTAGTTCTGGTGATGCAGCAAACACAAAATCGCAGTTGTTACTGTTGTTGGAGTTGAGCTATAAGTTTGTGGAACAAGGTTGCATTTTGTGAAGCAGTGAACAAATGAGAGTTGAAGTGTAGAACAGTTTGGTGTTGCAGCTGAAGCTTGGTTTGCATATCGATAGATGCTCAGCTGGTATATGTGGTTTTTGCCAAACAGGGTAGATTTTTATATGTATGTTACCTTGTGTTATGCATGAATATGTGATGCAATGGTAGCGCAACTAACTATATGTCAAAAGATGTGTGTTCGACTCACGCTAGGTTCACTCGTATAACTATATGTCAAACAGGGACTGATGTCTACTCAACGAGATACACTTGACGTCGCGGAAATTTTACCCTTGGCCGAAGCTAGACAATGCCGCGGGGAACATGTGAAGCCGCGGAAAGCATGACCTCGGCCAAGTTACGCATGGCCACGGAATTTGTGGACACGGCCACGAGAGGAAAAGGAAACCCTAAAAGCTAGGTTTTCACGGGAGAAAAACTAATGGCAACCACCTATCCATGCGCGCATACATTGTATAATAATTGGCCTTTTTACTATCAATATGACGGCTAATATCACTACGATACTGCTAGCAGAGAAGAATCATTCATACAAAAGTATTTCTATGGGTTTATGGAGGATATGTCTATGGCTCGGGTTTCCACCAACAAAAAAAAAAAAAAAAAAAAAACGGAGGAGAAACATTGGAGCACATACCTGGAGTACGCTCGCCAATTCCTCTGCTTTGCTGCTAACGCGGAGACGTGAAAACAAAGACAACATTACAAAAAAAAAAAAAAAAAAAAAAAAAAAATATGTGCGACCCCTTTTATATACATATTACTTTGGAGTTTGGGTGGAAGAATGTTTCCTTTTATAAGCACAACACTTTTGGAATTAGAGTGGAGGAAGGTTTCTATTTTAAGATATGAATGGAAAAAGGCAACCGGGACCGCGAAGGCAACGCTCCATGGCGCCACCAGTCCGCGGCCAAGACAATGCCAAACAGTTCTCCCAAACGGCCATCTCTACCGCTCCACACCAACGCCAACAGTCCGCGTTCAAGCCCCAAGAGTCCGCTCCTAGACATCGCCATCTCCACGTAGCAGCCGAGCCCTAACCAGCACCATCCTCTCCGCGTCCCAAGCCAACGCTCCATTGGCCTTTCCAAGCAAGCCAACGCTCCATTGGACTTTCCAAGCGGGCCACGCCATTGGCCCTTCCAAGCTAGTCATGCCATTGGCCCTTCCAAGCTAGCCTCGCCATCGGCCCTTCCAAGCTAGCCACGCCATCCACCTTTTCGTAGCCGTTCAAAGCAGCGCCATATTGTCCGTTCAAAGCAGCGCCATCTCCACCAGTCAAGGAAGCACCATCTTGGTCGTTCAAGACAGCGCCATCTCCATGCATTCCGTAACCTATCCGACTAGCAACATTCTCCGCTCCGCGGACCAAGTCGCAGTACCACCTCTGCCAATTAGTAGCCAAAATTGCAGTGCTGAGGCCAGCACCCCATGGCCAAACCAAATTTATGCGAAACCGCCGATGCAAGGATCGCAGATTCTTTGTGCCTCCTGACAAAGGTTAGCCAAATCTCCCTGAAAATCTCTTCATGACTTGTTGCTTCGATTTTATCCTCATCTTTCACCATATAATGATTACCCAGCAACAATGAAACTGTTCCCAGCTATGCAGGGGACTTAATGTCGATGGTGGTTTTTAGCTTAGGGTTAAAATCGTAAAACCTTGCATCTTATGTGACGTCACTCTGCAAGGAAACAAAGCCACGTGTGCTAAGCTCTCCACTGGCATACTTATTGAGCCGTTCAATACACTTACATGAAATTTATCCAGACTGGCGAATCCTAGATGTTCTGTAAATTTCGGCGCCTCGCGTATATTAACTTAATATAAGTTCCTCTGAATGCCTTCTATGCTATGTTCTCCGGCTGAACTCTTAATGTTGATATGGCATGACGATTTGTGTTCACTCGCAGCCGAGTAGTACGAATCTCCAAGTATCAAGAATAAGATCTTTGCTTAAGGTATTCAATCAAAAAAGCATGCTTCTCTCTGGCAACGAACTTAAAAGAGCTCTGTGTCGACACATATAATTCAGTCAATCGTCCTGACTAACTTGCAGAAGTTAGGGTTTCGCTCCTCGCGCAATATACCAGACCTTGCTTGTCAAAATTAAATCTAAGCAAACATAAGTAATTAATCCGCCATGGATTAGCAGGGGCAGAACCTCGCTCAGAATAAGAAAAAAAAAACAGGGAGCCGCAGCAGCAAAAAGAGGCGTGGCCATGCCCAAGGCCAGCTAGCGCCATTGGCCACACCCCGACCCTATTTCCTCAACCAATCAGGTCGCTTTAAACTTGCCGCACTCTCAGCAGAAGTATAGTCGTGCCTTATGTTTCGCCGGCCCCCTTTTGGGCCAATCAAGTTGCTCTGAACTTGCCACCATACATTAAAGGTCAAAGCGCCCTACCACAACAACATATTGGTCGTCATGCCAACATGCCACTCTACCGCGGTAACTTCGCAACATGCCTACTTTGCAACATGCCAACTTCGCAACATGCCAGCTTCGCAACATGCTACCTCGCAAACATGACACTTCGTGGCAACCTGCCATAAATAGCCACCCACGGCAATTCTTACTCCTATGGCCGTTTCCACACCACGGCCTTGCCATAGTTCCTTGGCATAGCCATGGATCCATTTGCACAAAGGTAGCGCCATGTCATAGACGCACGCCACGTGCACTAATTAGGGTTTCGACAGGCCAAACCCTAATTTGAGCAAATCGCTACCAAAGCCAAATAATGTTCCCAAAGCAATGGGATTGGCGTGGCAACAGGGCCAATGTTGCCACGCCACATGTGGGTCCGACTCCACGACGCCAAAACCAAGCCTTGGCCACGCCAAGCCCTAATTCTTCCACGGTGCCAAAACCAAGCCTTGGCCACACCAAGCCTTAATTCTTCCACGACACCTTTGCCACGCCAAACCCTAATTCTTCCACGACGAATTCTTCCACGGCGCCAAACCCTAACTTTGGCCACGGAGCCAATTTTTAGCTTTGGCCATACCAACATCACCGGCATACCTCTATGCCACGGCTACGCCATTGGCATAGCGCTACGCCACTGGCATGCCATTAGCATGTGGTTGACGCCACTTTGTTATACAACAATATGTGGACATTATCAATGTTCATCATTCTTTATGAGATGCAATCTCAGCCATCCAAGTTCGCCATCGAACTGATGGACTTGTGGCAACTCTTAGGCGACCACCCGCCTAAACCCAACGACCATGACTACGCCAGGCGCCACTTGCACCATCGTGCCACTGGCATGCACAAGTGATGCCGCAATGCCACTGCGTCATTGTTAGGCGCCAACACATGGTATCCACAATCAACGGCTACCCTTATTCATAAGATGCGATCTCGGCCATCGAAGTTAGCCACCAAACCGGTAAGCTCGCGACAAGTTTTAGGTGACTAGCCAAAACGAGGCTAGCATCACATGTTATTTACCTACGGCAAGCCTCTCGATTTTAACTTGCCACACGTAGCAAAGTGTTACATGTTTTCCACGAAGACACTCGAGACATCAAAATATGTCATAAACTAGGGGATGCTCATCAGGGTATTGGTCTGGCGGTTTACAGCGTGCGGCGTGCAATGCGCCTGTTACAAGAAAGTGTCATGAAGTGGGATAATTAGTGGTGGTGAAAAGTAACGGTGTAAACAATTCATTTCCTTCATCATGGAAGCGTAATGACTGGAGGTTACACGAATTCACTTCCCTCATCATGGAAGCATAACGTCTGATAGTTACACGTTACTCTTTTCTTCCACCACTCAATCGTTTCCACTTCCTACGAGACCAGGGTATGTTTTACCATTACTTGTATCAATAGGTCTCACCTATTTCCACCAAATGACAGGTTTTAGTCAGGAGACAATACAACATCCAGAAATCATCTGATAGCTTTTTCATCCAGCTAGCCAGTTCAACATTCTGATACAAGTCACAAAACGCCCACACTTCCAGAATCAACTATTCTGGTCTCAACACTTTCTTCGCTTCCCTCCCTAAGACCAACCCTTCTCCTTAACTTTGTGACCGAAGAAATCCTGGAACGGCCATTTCTTAATTTAGGACTGGATTGTACAGATTGATCTCTCAAATCAAAAGTACTCCCGTGCAGTACATTGTTTAGGGTTTAGATTCGTTTCTCACCTACACACACCCAAAATTACCAAAATCAGCAGAAACGGTTTTCACCCTCAAACAACTGGACATCAAAAGAGGATTGAGAATTTCTACATAACAAATGTTCAATGTGATTTGATAACCAAGGATCTTCAAAGATTCTCACTTTATCCCCAGTAGCCACTTGCCAAAAAACCTTATTGTCCATAATATGTCTAACTTCTAGCATACTATCCCAAACAACAGAGCATTAAGCAGGAGTAGAAGTACTAAATTCTTTACCGATCAAAATAAAGATAATTTTGTTAGACATTTGATATGCCCTTGGTGTCCCCTAACTAGGGCTGTCAACGGCACTAAACGAAACAAATAATGGCTCTGCCGCTACCGTTCTTAGTTAAAATTGGCGGTTAACCGTTATCTCCGCTAATTGCCGAAGCGAATTGTAAAATCGAGTTCCATTGCCGTTACGTCGGACTTATCGGTTAACGGTTAATTTTCCGGAATTAACCGGAATGTCACAGGACAACACAAAAACAGTTCTAAATCCAAACAAACAACTTGTTCACACAGAAAAAAAAACATACAGATGTTCATGTTCTAAACCAAATTACATGTTCAGATCATCACAATGTTCTATCAAAACAAAAAACCAAGTTTTTGCAAAAGAAAAGAAAAAGGATTAAAGGAAGTGCCATGATTAATTGGATGCTCCTCCACTTTGGGTCATGATTAATTTCACGAATTGAAAACCCTAACTTCAATTTTCAGAAACCCTAAATTGAAAAATTTAGTTTTTAGGATAGAAATTAAGCTCGAAATATAAAGAAGAAGATAACCCTAGTTTTCTAATCGAATGAAGATGATGATTTTGCTTGAATTGAAAGGAAGGAGATGAGGGTGATTGAGGAGGGGTGAGTTTTTCTTCTCTGGTTTGGTCGAGTTGAAGAACAGAAGAAGAAGATAATGATTCATTCGATTCGAGTATAGCCTAGGTATAGAATGTTACACGTGCTAGGTACACGTTAGCGGTTAACGGAACTAAGGCTAACGGAAATTGGTCTTCCATTGCCGTTACCGTCGGATAAAATTAACCGCTACATTAGCGGTAACGGGTAACGGAACTAAACGTAACGGCAACCGGGTAATCGGTTACGGCTAACGGGTTTCCATTGACAGGCCTACCCCTAACGGATTACCTAGTCAGAAGGAATCCTAGAAAGCCGCCCTTTAGGCCCGGAATGCTTTATATGGGATATCCGGTTTATACGCAAATTATTCGGAGTCGCGAATAATTTGGTCACCCAATACAGATCGGGTTTGATGATGATGATTTTGCTTGAATTGAAAGGAAGGAGATGAGGGATTGAGGGTGATTGATGAGGGGTGAGTTTTTCTTCTCTGGTTTGGTCGAGTTGAAGAACAGAACAAGAAGATAATGATTCATTCGATTCAAGTATAGCCTAGGTATAGAATGTTACACGTGCTAGGTACACGTTAGCGGTTAACGGAACTAAGGCTAACGGAAATAGGTCTTCCATTGCCGTTACCGTCGGATAAAATTAACCGCTACATTAGCGGTAACGGGTAACGGATAACGGAACTAAACGTAACGGCAACCGGGTAATCTGTTACGGCTTACGGTTAACGGGTTTCCATTGACAGGCCTACCCCTAACGGATTACCTAGTCAGAAGGAATCCTAGAAAGCCGCCCTTTAGGCCCGGAATGCTTTATATGGGATATCCGGTTTATACGCAAATTATTCGGTTGGTCACCCAATACGGATCGGGTTTGACTGGACTCAGGCCTTGTTGGGTCCCTGACTCGGGGTTTGGTCCTATTGCTTAATCATTTCACAAAAATGTGATCAGGATGGGGGTCGAACATAAAACCTTCCCCTCCCTAACCAATTGACGGACCACTATACCAAGCGATTTTTGATGTTTTATGTTCTCGATATTTTCTATATATAAATGGATTTATCTATAAAAGCTAGAAATGTACATTAGTAATATGTGGTCTCAATTTTCCAGGCCGAACTAGCATATGTAAAACGAATTATACACGTACGTATGCCGTTCCGAATTATCCCCGAACCACGAACCGCTGACCTGATTTAAATTTTATAAATCCGAATAATACCCGTACTTTCACCGTTCCGTACGTTTGTCAAATACTGAATGGCTAACTAGGGTCCGGAATGCTTTTCTTTCCGTCATTTTAGATTCGGGCCGAGCCCGTAGCACATAACAAAGATAAATACGATTTCGAACCACCACCATTCTTTGTAAACAAAAAAAAAAAAATCCTAAATTTCAATTAGTCATCTTGAGGAATCAAAATCCTGGAAATTAATCATTATTAGCTTTCATCCATCAATCAACGAATCGATTGTGATATTTATTTGTTGTTCCGGAGCTGGATTCAGTTCCAATTTGAGGTTGAGGATCTGTAAGTTATTCCTTTCCATTTCCAATTTTGATTCTTCTAGATCGGTAGAGCTATAATTCTAAAGAAAAATTTTATTTTGAAGTCTTATAATACTGAAAAGGGCTCAATATTTGTTTTTGTTTCAGTATCTTATTCGGAGTTGCATATTGAAGTTGTCGGAATCTGACAACAGGATGGATGGATGGATGGATGGATCAAGCGAGGTATCATATGGTAAGTGAAAATTCTGTGAAATTTGATTACAGACCCAGTGTTTAATCATCCAATTACCCCCTAAGCACTTAGAGAAAATTTGAATGAATCCTCCTTGTATGTATTTCCTAAACCTGCTGCTGCTGTTTCCAGCTCGGATTGGGAAAGCACAACTCTTACCATGTATAACAAATTCTAGAGAAAGAAGCCTTCTTCTATTTATACTTCTGGAAGCAAAAGGTTGTTAACACACACTGGGAGGCACCTAAACCGTATCAAGGAATTTTGGAAGGAAGACGCAGCACCGGTGGTAACTTTAATCTGCTGCTAATATGTGTGTTAGTAGCAATTCCGCCGTCTCTGTGGATAGTTGTAATGGTACTCCAAGTGCTCATCTTGTAGCTTATGATGATTATTTAGTTTCTGAGATACTGAGCAGACTCCCTGTGAAATCACTCATGAGATTCAAGTGCGTATCCAAAACTTGGCAATCCTTAATTGAAAAAGATTCCTACTTCTCTGGTTTACACTTCGACCAATCAAAAACATGTACATCCATTCTTGTCAGTACACATAGTTCTGGAAATAAAAAGTGTTGGTTATCAGTGGAGCTGCAACTGCCATCAGAAGATGGCAGACAAGGAGGAGCAAAGTTTCAAAGGGAAATTCCTCTTTTGCCGCAGCACAATGGTGTAATACATGTAATGAACTACCTCAATGGTCTGATTTGTTTCAAAAAATGCAATCAAGAGTCTCTCTGCATGTACAACCCGATCACTGGAGAATCAACACCTTGGGTCAAATCTACATTAAAGCAAGATAGTCCTTCAACTCTTCCGAAGATACCTTGGTATCATTTTGGATATGATCCTGCCACCAAGGAACACAAAGTGCTTGCCATGTGGAATATGAAAGATGTGGCAAGTGATGGTTTTGTTTGTGAGGTCTGGACTGTTGGAAAACACAACAATTTTTGGAGACCGACTGCTGATGTCTCACCAGCGCCTCCCAACAAGCTCGGCCAGTCTGTTTCCGTAAATGGTTCCATATATTGGTTTTACTCTGATGAGTATCAGGAACCTCGTATTATTGATTTTAACATCAATAGTGAGAGTTTCAAAGTAATCTCACTTCCTAATTTCATTATTCAAGATACTCTTTGGCCTTATTGGGTTAAAGTAATGCAAGTTGGTGGTCGTTTAGCCGTATTAGCTTTAAAGGTACGCCTTACTGACAAGTACGGCCATAGTGATTTTTGGACAGAAAATAACGACTCAACGATGAAGATGTGTATATTATATGGTCGTGATGGCGGTAAGGTTGACCAAGATGCAGTATGTACTACTAGCAATGTAGGTAGCAGCAGTACTCACTACTGGGTGGAGGAGACCTTTACGATGCCTCCTTTTGATTGGCAGCCAACATGGTTTGATTCTGTTCTACCTATCCTAGGGACGGACTTGTTCATCATTAAATGCGGAGACGATTTCTCTTTTTACTATTACAACTGGAAGAAGAAAAGCTACAGCAGTAACAAGATTGAAATCGATGGAATCTCTTCGTTAATAAAGGCTCGCGTGGAGTTTCGTAAAGATCACACTGTTCGTGATTTCTTTTTTCATACTTCCACTGAAAGCCTGTTGACAGTTAATCAAGGATAGTGGAGATTCCTGTTAGTGTGGCGAATCAGTTTCAACAGCTATCTGGAGACAGCCTTAGTGAGGAAATGGATGAAGTGATGGCAGTTAAGGGTACTGGTGTGAACTTGAGTGGGGAGATAATCGGAAGTTCTGAAAGTAACTTGATTGATGTGGTGATAAAGGAGGTGATTATGCCTGTTGGAGGAACTCAAGGAAGTAATATGGATACCTCAAATGCTGGTAGTGCTGGTATTGTTTGTGTGTTATCTCAGGTGGGAAAGTTGGATGAGGGACACAGGGGTAATGAACTGGTGCCTGGTGGGAGCAGTGACCATTACTCTTTCTCTTAGTTAATAAGGCCTCCCGTGGAGTTATTAAAAAATAAACTGTTGGTGATTTCTTTTTTTATACTTCCACTGAAAGCTTTTTGCCAATTAATCAAGGTACCACTTATTGTTACATTTAGATTCTTTAAATAAGATGCAATATTTTTGTACAATTTTTGTGTCTCTGTTCTCAATTTTTGAAGTCCATTCTTTATAATGTCTGGAACCACAATGATTTCGTTTTCCATTCTTTTGTTAGGCTGGAATGTCTGAACTATGCTGATCCTAAATACATCCGACGGACCACCTTTTTCGGTTGTATTTGGTTCCATCTCATGAATTTATCATCTATGAGATGTCATAAATATAGATAAGTGGGTGTCTTTTATGTCCATAACTTGATTGCTCATATGTTGTTTTTACTTAAATTGGGTTTCCCATAAAGCATTTGCATGTGAAGGAGCATTCATGGACCTCGAAAGATTTTTATTATTTCCTAAATAATTTCTATTACAGGTTCTGAGGTGCCATGAATCAGTAACTTACCTTTTGGCACCTTTAAATTATGCAGTGTTCTGTACTTGGAGCCATGGGCAAGTTATGCCTTAGTATTCTTTGATGTCTTTCTCCAACTTCTGATTTGACTTTTTATAACATGCGCCTTTATTGAAGTGGGGATCGAATATTTGATCTAACGGGTAAAGTCTTGTAAACCCAAACTAGACCTATGATCAAGCTCTAAGAGGCGAAATTTGGATTTAAGTTTGTCTAGAGGAAGAGACCTAATTTCGTTATTTGAAAAACTATTTAAAGAATTGTTGAGGTGAGAGAGAAGAACATCATTATCCATATGTTCAGGAAATGAGTGAAGAAGAATGGCTTCATCAGAAAGATTATAAACGTCTGCGAAAATAATAAGTCAGATAAGGAAAAACAACTAGAGAATAAGATAAAGGAAAAAGGAAGAGTCACATACCATAAAGTTGTTGATTGACACTTTGAAGACTAGATATTTTATCCTTCTGAGAAGAGGATTCAATTTCCAGTTGTTTGGTCTTTTCGCGAAGAGCAACAACTTCAGCTTCCAATTCTTCATTCTTCTTGCGAAGTTGAAGATTTTTCTTTTCAAGAGTATTGCGCCTTTTCTCAAGATCTGAGGCAACAACAAAGGAAGCTCTCCCAGACTACAAAGAAAAATAAAAATAAAAAAATTATCAAGAGATGATTTAAAATCGAAATTATGAAGAAATAAAGAAATACAGACATACCAAGGCACCAAGTGCATTTAGAAAGCTGGGAGTCACTGATCTGGAAACCCCCTGAAGAGAATCATTATCCTCCAGTAAAGAGGAATCACAAATACTTGCGAGAGCTTCGCAAGTACCAGAAAGACGATCATCTCCAATTCCCTGCATGGAATCAGAGACAGTTGCGCCATAGGAGATTCAGTTGGATGATTCTCCTTCGCGAGAGAGGTGTCAATATCATCATCATCCTCATCAGAACTCTCGCTGGATTGAGGACTTGAGCGAGAAGATGAATGGATCTTCCGTTCTTTAGAAGGTGGAGCAGTAGATTTCCCCTTGCGAAGAGAATCTTTATCTTTACCCTTGGACTTCTTAGGATTCTCTTCTCCTTCTTCAGAAATCTCAACGCCAACCTTCGCACACGAATAAAGATAAGAAACAGAGGCAACAATATTGTTAAAAATAATGAAGAAAAGTATTTCTTACTTTATCCGTGATCGAATGGAGAATTGCCAGGGTACTCCCCTTAGGATTTCTCTCATAAATTTTTCTCAATTTAACAATCTGAAAATTTCGCAAGATTAGTAAATATAAAAAGAAGTAAAGAGTACAAACTGAGCGAAATTTAGGAAGCATACCTCTTTTGCTTTCTCGGGCCAATTAAATACCCAAAGCTGATAATTGGCGAGATTCGCAGGGAGCACATTTGGACCAGAGATATAAGGTCCATTCAAAAATAATGGAAAGACGCACCACTTGTCATCTTTGGAATGACGAGGAACATTGTTCTTACCAGAATGCCAATCAATATCCTGCATAAGTATTTTGTCGCTGGGAATATTTTCTTTCCTCTTCAAACGAGCACCCCAGCGAGTTCTATCGTTCTTCATATTTATTACTTCATAATTTTCAAAGAAATTATCTACTGAATATTTTTCAGCGAATATCTCTAATTCTGCAAATTTAGGATCTCTGACTGCATTGGGATAAGGAGACCCTTTACCAGCGCCACGGTTGGCGAACTCAAGCATTAGGCGGATACAATCTCCGCTTAGTTGGTAGATAGCTCGCGAGAATTTCTCATGAGCAAGAATTTCATAAAACAAGGGAAGTTCGGGATTGTAGAGAGGAATGGGAAGGCCCGCGAGAAGTTGACCTAGCGAGATTATGATTTTTCGATCATCACAATGATGATCAGTAAACAATTTGGCAGAAAGAATGGATTTAGATTCTTGATCGGGAATAGGGGATAATGTGAAACCCTTCTCTTGTAAATCCTTTTGAGCCTCTCCCAAAAGAACTTCGTATCTACGACCATATGGAGCCATCTTCAGAGTATGGGAATGAATAAAGAGTTGAAGATCAAAGGAAAGAAGAAAAAGCATATTTACAGTAGCAGAAACGGAAATTACGGAGGAGAATTGAAGAAAAATTGCAGAGAGAAAGTAAAAAAGAAGAAGAAGAGGGTGAGAAAACTATATATATAGAGAAGAATTCTCGAGAAGATAAACGCATTTAATGCGAGAAGGGACGTGAATGGTTGAGGAATAACTGTTGAAAGAGACGTGTCAAAAAATGGGTGGAAGAAGAGACACGTATAATAGATTATGTGTAAAAGTACGGAATCATATCAAAATGGATAAGGATGAATAGCTATGGCATTTCAAAAAATACTAGTTCTCATGACATTCTCTTCTTCGCAGAGAAGACATGAGAAGAGGCAAGATGTAGGATCAGAATATCGCAACATCAATACCTCGCAAAAACCATAAACGACTGCATTGTGAAGGTGTCGCAGACGAGTAATATGAATGACGTAATGGATGACGACAGCCATAACACGAGAAAGATGTGAATACCTAGCGAGATCAAGGAGTGTCGCGAAATTATATATTTGTACACTTGCGATATTTCACAAGTCATTCCCGAAAATAAAGGACAGCTTAGCTGTCATCCAATATGTAATACCCTATATAAAGAGCCGAACAGGCCTATTGGGGGGAGGATCTCTTTTCGAGTGTTGAGCAAGTCATTAAGAGAGAGAAATTTTGGAGTGATTGTAATTCTTAGCTTAATTTCCTTTTATCTTGTAAACAGTCAAGAAATTAATGAGAAGAAATTATAATTGTTCAATCTTGAAATGGTTTGATTGTATAGATTCCTGTGACTACGGTAAACTTTTTTCATTAGAAATGAGTAAGGTGTTTTCCTTTGCAAGAGAATTATGAGATTCTTCTAACTTGGAATATTGATCTTTGAGTTGACTTGTCTTTATGCTTAGAGTTATTCTACCTTGAATAAGTTTATCTTTCTCAGCAGAAGATGATTATGTTACTTCTTTGAGTTTATTTCTCAATAAGCAAAGGGATCGTTCTTGATCATTACATACTTTTTGGAAAATGTTAAGCTCTTGTGAAGCGATCGCCACCTTATTTAGAAGAATTCGCTTCTCCTGAGATAGGGTTTCATTCTCATCTGATAAAGTTGCCAACCCCAGATTAGCTTTAGTCAAAGAGTAAGAGAGGCGAGATAATTCATTACTTAATGAGTCTTGCATCTGAACTAATTGAGCATTCTCCTTGGTAAGATTATCTACTTGATCAACAGAATATGTATGAAGATTATCTAATTGGTTATATTGATCCATCCAAGCATCTCTATCCATACGAACTTCTTCAGCGACTGACTCAATATGATAGATCTTCATTTTCGTTTCTGGTTTAAAGCTTAAAGGGCGAACAAGGATTAAAAAAAAAAAAAGGAAGGGATAAGTTATACCTTTTAATTCTTCGTTCTTCTTGCGAAGATTGTCACGATCCAGCGAAACATTCTGAACCTTTTGATTCTCAATGTGAAGAGTGTCACATTTCAAGGTCATGACTTGGAGGTTATTTTTCAAAGCTTCAACTTCCTTCTCTAAGGATGTTTGCGAAGCCATTCTGTCAGAACCAAAATATTTACCTAAAATCTCGCAGACACTAGATTCGATAGGATCAATGGAAACTTTCTTAACATCATCCAGAATATCTGACAAAACCTTGAAAGCAGTATATATCCCTTCCAAATTCTCTTTAGTAAAAGGGAGAGATTCGGATGAAGAAATGATGATGACAGAAGAGGGGAGAGTTGAATCATCTTTTGCCATGGATATATCATCCGAAGATAAAATTTATGGAAGGTTAATGATTGGGGTTGAGGCAAGGTCAGTAGAAGAGGGGTTGGCAGTAGAAGAAGAAAAGGGTTCATTCGCAACGAGGTTATCGCGAGGAGCCTCATTTATGGAAGGATCAGTTACAGAGGAGAAGTCTGTGGCGATGCCTTCGCGAATAAGAAGAGGGGATGTAAATTGCGAAGATATCGCAGGAGGTGTAGAAAGCTTAAACAGAGGAAACGAAACAGAAGTTTCAACGTTTTTAGAGTGGCGAGATTTTTTGAGAGGCGTATCGATATTTTCATCACCCAGCGAATCACAAGTTAAATAAGAAATAGAGGCAACAATATTGTTATTAAAAAACAGCATGCGAATCACAAGTGTTTCTTAATACCTTGCTATTCGTAGGTTTTCTTTTGGTTACAGCGACTTTCGATTGCGAGCACTTGGGTGCGTTAGGGTTCAGGATCGTGAACTTGGTGATAAATTTGTTTTTGCTGAAAACATGGGAATTATTAAAGGAGGAACAATATCAGATAAAACTATTTCAGTAGAAGAGATCAATCATAAAAAGATCAATTTCAACAAAATTAACAAACCTTGATGGCTCCATAGAAACAGTAGCAGAGAAACAGAAGCAGGAAGATGGAGAAAGTTCGTAGAAAGATGAACAACAATAAAAATTTGCAGACGATAAAAGATTCACGAAGAATGGAGAGATGAGGAAGACGAAGTAAAAGAAAGAAAACAATCTCATGAGGGAATTTCTCCTTAAATAGGCAAGAAAATGGTGACCGGTTAGTATTAAATGTGCTGGTAAAGGATGGAATATTAAACACGTGTAAGCGGTTATACTTAATTCACGGAATCTTGTCGACAGATTGATGGAAAGAAATGAACAGTTGCGGCAGTTTGAAAATACTAGTTCTCATGACATTCTCTCCTTCGTAGAGAATACATGAGAAAAGGCAAGATGTAGGATCAGAATATCGTAACACCAATACCTTGCGAAATCCATAAACGACAACATTGCGAGGATATCGCAGACTTGTAATATAAATGACGCAACAGATGACGATAGCTTGAACACGATAGAGATGTGAAGACTTAGCGAAATTTAGGAACGTTGCGAGAATTAACATTTATACATTTGCGATACTTCGCAAGTCATTCCCGAAAATAAAGGACAACTTAGCTGTCACCCACTATGTAATACCCTATATAAAGAGACGAACAGTCTTAATAGAAGAAGGATCTTTTTCGAGTGTTGAGCAAGTCATTAAGAGAGATAAAGTTTAGAGTGATTGTAATTCTTTAGCTTATTCCCTTTTCATCTTGTAAACATTCGACAGTTTGATTAATAAAAAATATAATTGTTCATCTTAAATTGGTTTGATTGTATGGATTCTTGTGAGGGGTGTAGTGTGGGATTTCCTGCAACTACATAATGGCGCTAGAAACAGGGACTATTGAAGATTGAATATAAAATAATGTTATTAAGGTCGTTCAAATCAAGAAAATGATGAAAAAAAATGTTAAATTTGGCTCCATTCGGCTCCTTTAAGCTCAATTTGGCTCCATTGGGATCCCTTTGTCTCCTTTTGGCTCTCTCTAGCTCTTCAGTTCCTTATCGCTCTTAATATCCTTCTACAACTCATTTCTTCTCTATTTGGCTCCATTCGGATCCTTTAGGTTTAATTTGGCTCCATTGGGCTCCTTTTGTATCCTTTTGGCTCTCTCTAGCTCTTTAGATCCTTATCGCTCTTAATATCGTTCTACAACTCATTTGTTTCTATTTGGCTCCATTCGGATCCTTTCGGCACTATTTGGCTACATTTGGCTCCATTCGGCTCCTTTTGGCTCTCTCTAGCTCTTCAGTTCCTTATAGCTCTTAATATCCTTTTACAACTCAGTTCTTCTCTATTTGGCTCCATTCGGCTCCTTTAGGCTCAATTTGGCTCCATTCGGCTCCTTTTGTCTCCTTTTGGCTCTTTCTAGCTCTTTAGTTCCTTATAGATCTTAATATCCTTCTACATCTCGGTTCGTCTTTATTTGGCTCCATTCGGATCTTTAGGCTCAATTTGGCTCCATTCGGCTCCCTTTGTCTCCTTTTGGCTCTTTGATAGGTGTAGAATACACCGTATTTACTATATAGAGTTTATGCTTTCTTTGCTATTTTTCTTGTGAATTATGTACTTTACGCATGTTTTTGAGTTATTAGGTACTGAGGGAGTCGCGCGGAGGAAAGAAGCGGAAATCATCCCAATTGGAGCAAAAAGGCGAAGCTATCGGCAAAGAACGAGGCCATTTAGGGTCCGTATGAGAAGGTTGTAAGCAAAGTCAACAATTAAGCTTTCGGTTCCCAGATCTGACAATACAAAGAGATTTATTGGTGGCCCATATCCACTATCCGGTGCCTTAATAATGGCCGACAGCAACCTTATCATTTGGTCGAGAAGAAGAAAACTTCTCGACCTCGAGAATTTAGTTGTTGTTTTACATGAAAGATAGAAGTGAGCTAGAGATTGAGAAAGAAAACAACAATGGTCGTTTTTACCACACTCTAGAGAGAGATGATGCTTTGAGGCAATTTGGTCTGTGGTCTCAGGTAACAAGATTGAGAAATTGAAGCAATTTCGAGAGAAGAAAATGGCTGCTAGAGATGAAGTCTCGAGAGAATCGAGTGGTCGGAAATCGTGTCTTGATTTTGAATCAAAGAAAGGAAATCAAGAGTAGCAGTCGATCCGTGTTGGGTTGGATTTGTAGAGGAAGTTTAGACGAGATGGAGAGTCTTTGATACATTGATGGATTCGTGAAGATGGTACGAGCAAATGAAGAACACGGAAAGGCTGGATTGGAGTTGATGTTCTTTGTGAATTTATGAAGAGCTTCGCAGTGAATCGGGAGTTCTCAAGGAGGAATTCATGGAGAAATTGAAGCACTGAGTTAGGGTTTCTCTGAGTTGAAACTGGAAGCTGGAAATGCTGCAGTAGTGATGATTCTGATGGTGAAGCTCAGGGAAGAAATGGGCTTGGATGCAATTGCAGCAGAAGGAAAGGAGATGGTGATGTGTTTGCTGGTTCTGCAATAGGAAATTGCAGGCAATGGAATGGATATGGCCTGGAAAGGGTTGATGGTGATTTCTGTTGAAGGGGTTTGAAGACTCAAATGGAGTTGGAATTGCAGAGATTACAGGTGAGATGGAAATGGTGGTGCTCAGATGGTGCTTCAGTGAAGGTGGTTGAATCGGAGACTGTAGCTTCGAGGTTATGGGTTATGGAGGAACTGGTGTTGGATTCAAAGTCTGAGGCTGGATGGAATTGTGGTAGGAAATTGCAGGTGGAATAGGGTCTGGTGGCATTGAGCTGGCAATGCTGTAACTGAGCCAGGGGACTGTGAATGAGACGAATCTGGTGCCTTAGATGTATGCTAGGAATGATGGAGTTGTTATGCTGAGGGTTAGAGCTGGAAGTTTGCATTACAGGGAGGAAATGCCGCAAGCTGATGGAGAAGGAGTTCAGGTCAGGGTTATGGAATTCAGTGAAGCTGGTGGGTGTATGTGCTGTTAATGAGGGAATGTTTGTGAAGTTGCTATGGCTTGGTAAGCTGGCAAGATGGAATGTAGCTGGTGGTGATGATGCTGGCCTGGGAAGTGTGGAGCTAAAAGCAATGTCGTGAGCTGGTGATGACCTAGGATGAAGTTGTAGACTGGAACAAGCATGTGCAGTTGGTGGTAGTTCTAGTGTTCCCTGTGTTGTGAACTAACTTGCCAGAATTGATGATGGGAATGTTTCTGAGGCTTGAGCTAGGATGGTGATCTTGAGGTGTAGGTAATGTGCCTTGCGGGTGGAGTTGTGTGGCTCTGCAGTGCAGTGCATCAATTTAAAGTTGAGATTGAGATGGAATTAGCGGGCAAGAAGGTCAGAGCGGAGCATTTTGGGTGTGTGAGAAGGGATTGAAGAGCATGAGTCAGAGGTTGCAACCAGTCACGAGGAATGTTCATTGCTACAATGTGAGAGAATGAATGAGCAGTTTTGGTATCTTTGTGAAAAACCTGCAGTGAGAAAGCAAACCGGGTTTTGAGTAATTGCAGTAGTGTACAATGGCTCGAGATGAATGAATTGCGGGATTCGGGGCGGTATTGAGCAAAGGTCCTGTTCGAGGTGGAGTTATGAAGATGTAAAGGAATTCGGGGTTGTGTTTTTGGGGGCTTAGCCATCTTGGGCGATCATGGTCGATGCACCATCTTTGTGCACCACAGCGGTGTTAGGCTGTGTGCAAAGGCCCGGCCTCGGCTTGGCCATTCACCTCACTCGGTGATCCAGTCGACTGGTCTAACTCACCTCGACCAGGTCCGACTCGGTTTGACTCATCCGATCTCGACTCGGTTTGATCTCGACCCGTTGACCTTGCTGGTCTGACCAGCTGACCATTGGCCCTAAGCGGACTTTGCTTGGCCAAGGGTCATTTCACGACTTTCCTACCGATTCCGCACAATACCGTAATTCCGTCGGCGATTTTTGGACATATTTTCTACATGGGTTTCTCTCTGGAGGGCTTGGTGGATTTTCATCTAATGGACTTTGAAGACTTGACCTAATTTTGGAAGGAGAGAAAGGCTATAAAAAGAGGAATTCTACAACTTTTGGAAATCATCTCATCTCATATTTTCTTCTTGGACTTTGGAGAGCCACTTTTGGTTGCACAACTAGGGTTTGCTTTTGTTCATCTTCTTCTTTATTCCTTTGATATTTTTGTGATGAACTCCATAGCTATGAGTAGCTAAATTCTCTATTATTGTTAAGGATGTAGTCCGATTTCTAAAACTTGTGTTTGCTTTATGTATTAGTTTTCTCTTTGTTTATCGTTCAATTCTGCGGTTTCTATGATCACATGATTGAAGTATTGTGATAGGATTATGGTGTTTGATTAGTTAAAGTGGCCAATTAATTGAACTTGCATCTTAGTCCATAGCTAATTTAGGGTTTTTCATCAAGCGATAACCTTGAATACGAGTAGCATGATATGTTTACGGTTTGTAGTGATACACTCTAAGTAATCATATATAGAGTTTGACCATTGTCCGAATTGTTTTTTGCAACGCATGACAATTGCATTGATTAGCCTATTTCTGAAACTTAATGCTCCTAGAATTGAACTTGATTAGCGCAAGGCGTTAGGTTATTCTTTAGGTAGAATTCACATACGCCTAATATTAATGTGTGTGTTGATGAACTTGAGAAATTAATAGATTATCCCGCTTTCTTGATTCTCTAGGCTTTTGATAACACAAGAGATTAAATCGTAATTCTATTCATATATGCAAGCACATGTCTAAGATTGAAGATGAATTCCTTGACCAATATCTCTCTCCATTGATTATTCTCTACAATTTACTTTGTTTTTAATTTACTTTTATTGCTTGCTTTAAATTCAGACATCCCCCCAATCGGTTACTTTAAGAAATTGATTACGAAGTAACTACAATCGCCTCCCTGTGGATACGAACTCTTTCTTATCATATACTTCATTCATATATTATTGAATAGGAAAGTGAAATTATTTTTGACGCATACGACAGCGATCACTCTCTCTAGCTCTTCAGTTCCTTATAGCTCTTAATATACTTCTACAACTCATTTCGTCTCTATTCGGTTCCATTCGGCTCCTTTTGGCTCCATTGGGCTCCTTTTATCTCCTTTTGGCCCTCTTTAGCTCTTCAGTTCCTTATAGCACTTAATATCTTTCTACGGCTCATTTCGTCTCTATTTGGCTCCATTCGGCTCAATCCGGCTCCATTGGGATCCTTTTGTCTCCTTTTGGCTCTCTCTAGCTCTTCAATTCCTTATCACTCTTAATATCCTTCTACAACTCATTTTGTCTCTATTTGGTTCCATTCAGCTCCTTTAGGCTCAATTTGGCTTCATTCGGCTCCTTTAGGCTTAATTTGGGTCCAATCGACCTCTTTTGTCTCCTTTGGTCTCTCTGTAGCTCTTCAGCTCCTTATAGCTCTTAATATCCTTCTACAACTCATTTCGTCTCTATTTGGCTCCATTCGGATCCTTTTTGCTCTCTCTAGATCTTCAGTTCCTTATCGCTCTTAATATCCTTCTACAACTCATTTCGTCTCTATTTGGCTCCATTCGACTCCTTTAGATTCAATTTGGCTCCATTGGGCTCATTTTGTCTCCTTTTGGCTCTCTCTAGCTCTTCAGTTCCTTATCGCTCTTAATATCCTTCTACAACTCATTTCGTCTCTATTTGGCTCCATTCGGCTCCTTTAGGTTCAATTTGGCTCCATTGGGCTCCTTTTGTCTCCTTTTGGCTCTCTCTAGGTATTAAGTTCCTTATAGCTCTTAATATCCTTCTACAGCTCAGTTCGTCTCTATTTGGCTCCATTCGGCTCCTTTAGGCTCAATTTGGCTCCATTCAGCTCCTTTTGGCTCTCTCTCCAGCTCTTCAGTTCCTTATATCTCTTAATATTCTTATATAGCTCATTTCGTGTCTATTTGGCTCCTTTTGTCTCTCTCTAGCTCTTCAGTTCCTTATCGCTCTTAATATCCTTCTACAGCTCATTTCGTCTCTATTCGGCTCCTTTAGGCTCAATTTATCTCCATTCGCCTCCTTTTGGCTCTCTCTAGCTCTTCGGTTCCTTATAGCTCTTAATATCCTTCTACAACTCATTTCGTCTCTATTTGGATCCATTCGGCTCCTTTAGGCTCAATTTGGCTCCATTGGGCTCCTTTTGTCTCCTTTTCGCTCTCTCTAGCTCTTCAGTTCCTTATAGCTCTTAATATCCTTCTACAAATCATTTCATCTTTATTTGGTTCCATTCGGCTCCTTTAGGATCTCTCTAGGTTTTCAGTTCCTTATAGCTCTAAATATCCTTCCACGACTCTTTTTAGCTATTTTGAGCTCTCTTTGATTACTTTCAACTCTCTTTAACTCATTGGTTGTTGTATTATTAGATTTTCAAATAATTTTTTAAGGTTTATCATCCAAAAGGAGCAAACGTACGAAGTGGAACAAAGAAGAATCGAACTCGCATGCGTTGCTATCTCAAGCATGCTTGTCAATGTTAGTGATCAAAACTATAAGTCTTGATTTCTAGCCTATTTATAGATGTCTCGGACTAGGATATAGATTGTGTAGTTGAGATTAGATATCTTGGCGTTCATCTCTTGAAAATGAAGAACTACTAAGGGGAGCTTATGGAACTTCTTCAACAAAAGGTATGTGGGGACTTGAACTCATCTATCACTTGGAAAGTCTATTTCTATTATCTCCTATATTGATACATAAGTCGTGTTACGATATAGTTTTCTCTATACACTTTTGAGATTTCGAGATGAGTATATCTCACTTACATATTTCTCGAAATATGTGTTGGTAAGCTTTCGCTTCGACCAAGTTCATCTTATATCATGAGAAAATTGCTTAGTAAACATCTTACATGGTTTGTGTGATACAATCATTTGATGTAGGCTTGGAATGTTTCGATAATTATTATTTCAATATCTTGAAAATTGCTTTGATGCTAATAGTGTGTGAAAACGGCTATTATCATTATAGAAGTATATTTCAATGATTGAAATAAAGAGTTGAAGATGTAACCATCTTTGGATATAAGCATATATAGTATGTTCGCACATTAGTGTATAAATCCATAAACCGGGAACCAAGAGTATGCATATGTGTATACGAAATTGGTGAAGGAGACAAGATAAGTATACGACATACCGAACGCATCTCGCGGAAGTTTTCAAACCGAAAATATCTGTGCATTGAGTTTGGGAATTTCAAACTCCTAAACTAGTCACCTTAAGTATGCATAGAAGTACGCATACTGGCGGAAGTTTTCAAACCAAAAATTTACTGCTTTGAGTTTGGAAACTTAACAAACTCAAATTGGAGGTTGTTACACGCATACCTGTACGCATACTTAAGCTGGTTACTTTGTCAAATTGGTCGAGTTCATGGAATTAAACATTTAAATCATAAGGAATGCAATCTTTGCAAACCGCGTGGCAATAATGTTCATGATTGATCCAAGTGAATCAAAATGATTTGGTTTCGATTGTGTTTTCTATACAATTGAACAACTCTTTAACTAGTTTCATTTGAGTCAATTGAACTAGTTATGGTTAAGATGAATAAGTTTGATATGAGAGTAATCATATGGCTAACCTCGGTTAACTATTTGTGAACTAACCTGGTGTACATGTTTAGGTACGGTTACATAAACCTAAATGAGGTTACATTTTATTTTTGTGTAACAAGCTAAGTTCGATCTAACGGGTGAAATATATTAGCTTGGTTGAATCAGGTTTTTCATCTAACGGTGAATATTGAATGCTTTGTTACCAAGGTAACTTGGATTGCAAACCCTGATTTGAAAACTATATAAAAGAGAGCTCTAGCAACTAGGAAACCTAATCCCCACACCCCCTGTGTGTTACTAGTTGCATAACTAGAGTCGATTCTCCTTTAACCGTAGGTTTCTTCTCGAGACCATGTAGTTAACGACTTATATACTTCATTGGGATTGTGAAGCCAGACCCAGATATTATCTTTGTAGTTGCGTGATATGATCTCCATCCTTTAGAATGTCAGATGCATAACCGACTACAGCTCTTAATATCCTTCTACAGCTCATTTCGTTTATATTTGGCTCCATTCGGCTGATTTTGGCTCTCTCTAGCTCTTCAGTTCCTTATAGCTCCTAATATCCTTCTACAGCTCATTTCATCTCTATTTGGCTCCATTCGGCTCAATTTGGCTCAATTTGGCTCCATTCGGCTCTCTCTAGCTCTTTAGTTCCTTATAGCTCTTAATATCCTTGTACAGATCATTTCGTCTCTATTTGGCTCCATTCGGCTCCTTTAGGCTCAATTTGGCTCCATCGGGCTCCTTTTGTCTCCTTTTCGCTCTCTCTAGCTCTTCAGTTCCTTATAGCTTTTAATATCCTTCTACAAATCATTTCGTCTTTATTTGGCTCCATTCGGCTCCTTTAGGATCTCTCTAGGTTTTCAGTTCCTTATAGCTCTAAATATCCTTCCACGACTCTTTTTGGCTATTTTGAGCTCTCTTTGATTACTTTCAACTCTCTTTAACTCATTGGTTGTTGTATTATTATATTTTCAAATAATTTTTTAAGGTTTATCATCCAAAAGGAGCAAACGTACGAAGTGGAACAAAGAAGAATCGAACTCGCATGCGTTGATATCTCAAGCATGCTTGTCAATGTTAGTGATCAAAACTATAAGTCTTGATTTCTAGCCTATTTATAGATGTCTCGGACTAGGATATAAATAGTGTAGTTGAGATTAGATCTCTTGGCGTTCATCTCTTGAAGATGAAGAACTACTAAGGGGAGCTTATGGAACTTCTTCAACAAAAGGTATGTGGGGACTTGAACTCATCTATCACTTGGAAAGTCTATTTCTATTATCTCCTATATTGATACATAAGTCGTGTTACGATATAGTTTTCTCTATACACTTTTGAGATTTCGAGATGAGTATATCTCACTTACATATTTCTCGAAATATGTGTTGGTAAGCTTTCGCTTCGACTAAGTTCATATTGTATCATGAGAAAATTGCCGAGTAACATCTTACATGGTTTGTGTGATACAATCATTTGATGTAGGCTTGGAATGTTTCGATAATGATTATTTCAATATCTTGAAAATTGCTTTGATGCTAATAGTGTGTGAAAACGGCTATTATCATTATAGAAGTATATTTCAATGATTGAAATAAAGAGTTGAAGATGTAACCATCTTTGGATATAAGCATATATAGTATGTTCGCACATTAGTGTATAAATCCATAAACCGGGAACCAAGAGTATGCATATGTGTGTATACGAAATTGGTGAAGGAGACAAGATAAGTATACGTACACGAACGCATACTGGCGGAAGTTTTCAAACCGAAAATATCTGCTGAGTATGGGAATTTCAAACTCCTAAACTAGTCACCTTAAGTATGCATAGATGTACGCATACTGGCGGAAGTTTTCAAACCGAAAATTTCTGCTGAGTTTGGAAACTTAACAAACTCAAAATTCCGGTTGCTTAAGTACGCATACCTGTACGCATACTTAAGCTGGTTACTTTGTCAAATTGGTCAGTTCATGGACTTAAACATTTAAATCATAAGGAATGCAATCTTTGCAAACCGTGGCAATAATGTTCATGATTGATTCAAGTGAATCAAAATGATTTGGTTTCGATTGTGTTTTCTATACAATTGAACAACTCTTTAACTAGTTTCATTTGAGTCAATTGAACTAGTTATGGTTAAGATGAATAAGTTTGATATGAGAGTAATCATATGGCTAACCTCGGTTAACTATTTGTGAACCAACCTGGTGTACATGTTTAGGTACGGTTACATAAACCTAAATGAGGGTACATTTTATTTTTGTGTAACAAGCTAAGTTCGATCTAACGGGTGAAATATATTAGCTTGGTTGAATCAGGTTTTTCATCTAACGGTGAATATTGAATGCTTTGTTACCAAGGTAACTTGGATTGCAAACCCTGATTTGAAAAATATATAAAAGAGAGCTCTAGCAACTAGGAAACCTAATCCCCACACCTCTTGTGTGTTACTAGTTGCATAACTAGAGTCGATTCTCCTTTAACCGTAGGTTTCTTCTCGAGACCATGTAGTTAACGACTTGAAGACTTCATTGGGATTGTGAAGCCAGACTCAGATATTATCTTTGTAGCTGCGTGATATGCTCTCCATCCTTTAGAATGTCAGATGCATAACCGACTACAGCTCTTAATATCCTTCTACAGCTCATTTCGTTTATATTTGGCTCCATTCGGATCATTTTGGCTTTCTCTAGCTCTTCAGTTCCTTATAGCTCCTAATATCCTTCTACAGCTCATTTCGTCTCTATTTGGCTCAATTTGGCTCCATTCGGATCTCTCTAGCTCTTTAGTTCCTTATAGCTCTTAATATCCTTCTACAGATCATTTCGTCTCTATTTAGCTCCATTCGGCTCCTTTAGGCTCAATTTGGCTCCATTGGGCTCCTTTTGTCTCCTTTTCGCTCTCTCTAGCTCATCAGTTCCTTATAGCTCTTAATATCCTTCTACAAATTATTTCGTCTTTATTTGGCTCCATTCGGCTCCTTTAGGATCTCTCTAGGTTTTCAGTTCCTTATAGCTCTAAATATCCTTCCACGACTCTTTTTGGCTATTTTGAGCTCTCTTTGATTACTTTCAACTCTCTTTAACTCATTGGTTGGTGTATTATTAGATTTTCAAATAATTTTTTAAGGTTTATCATCCAAAAGGAGCAAACGTACGAAGTGGAACAAAGAAGAATCGAACTCGCATGCGTTGCTAACTCAAGCATGCTTGTCAATGTTAGTGATCAAAACTATAAGTATTGATTTCTAGCCTATTTATAGATGTCTCGGACTAGAATATAGATAGTGAAGTTGAGATTAGATCTCTTGGCGTTCATCTCTTGAAGATGAAGAACTACTAAGGGGAGCTTATGGAACTCCTTCAACAAAAGGTATGTGGGGACTTGAACTCATCTATCACTTGGAAAGTCTATTTCTATTATCTCCTATATTGATACACAAGTCGTATTACGACATAGTTTTCTCTATACACTTTTGAGATTTCGAGATGAGTATATCTCACTTACATATTTCTCGAAATATGTGTTGGTAAGCTTTAAGCAGACCAAGTTCATCTTATATCATGAGAAAATTGCCGAGTAACATCTTACATGGTTTGTGTGATACAATCATTTGATGTAGTCTTGGAATGTTTTGATAATTATTATTTCAATATCTTGAAAATTGCTTTGATGCTAATAGTGTGTGAAAATGGCTATTATCATTATAGAAGTATATTTCAATGATTGAAATAAAGAGTTGAAGATGTAACCATCTTTGGATATAAGCATATATAGTATGTTCGCACATTAGTGTATAAATCCATAAACCGGGAACCAAGATTATGCATATGTGTGTATACGAAATTGGCGAAGGAGACAAGATAAGTATACGTACACGAACGCATACTGGCGGAAGTTTTCAAACCGAAAATATCTGCTGAGTTTGGGAATTTCAAACTCCTAAACTAGTCACCTTAAGTATGCATAGATGTACGCATCTCAAGCGGAAGTTTTCAAACCGAAAATTTCTGTGAGCTTGGAAACTTAACAAACTCAAAATTAGGTTGCTTAAGTACGCATACCCTTACGCATACTTAAGTCAGGTTACTTTGTCAAATTGGTCGAGTTCATGGACTTAAACATTTAAATCATAAGGAATGCAATCTTTGCAAACCGTGGCAATAATGTTCATGATTGATTCAAGTGAATCAAAATGATTTGGTTTCGATTGTGTTTTCTATACAATTGAACAACTCTTTAACTAGTTTCATTTGAGTCAATTGAACTAGTTATGGTTAAGATGAATAAGTTTGATATGAGAGTAATCATATGGATAACCTCGGTTAACTATTTGTGAACCAACCTGGTGTACATGTTTAGGTACGGTTACATAAACCTAAATGAGGGTACATTTTATTTTTGTGTAACAAGCTAAGTTCGATCTAACGGGTGAAATATATTAGCTTGGTTGAATTAGGTTTTTCATCTAACGGTGAATATTGAATGCTTTGTTACCAAGGTAACTTGGATTGCAAACCCTGATTTGAAAACTATATAAAAGAGAGCTCTAGCAACTAGGAAACCTAATCCCCACACCTCCTGTGTGTTACTAGTTTCATAACTAGAGTTGATTCTCCTTTAACCGTAGGTTTCTTCTCGAGACAATGTAGTTAACGACTTGAAGACTTCATTGGGATTGTGAAGCCAGACCCAGATATTATCTTTGTAGTTGCGTGATATGATCTCCATCCTTTAGAATGTCAGATGCATAGCCGACTACAGCTCTTAATATCCTTCTACAGCTCATTTCGTTTATATTTGGCTCCATTCGGCTCATTTTGGCTCTCTCTAGATCTTCAGTTCCTTATAGCTCCTAATATCCTTCTACAACTCATTTCGTCTCTATTTGGCTCCATTCGGCTCAATTTGGCTCCATTGGGCTCTCTCTAGATCTTTAGTTCCTTATAGCTCTTAATATCCTTCTACAGATCATTTCGTCTCTATTTGGCTCCATTCGTCTCCTTTAGGCTCAATTTGGCTCCATTGGGCTCCTTTTGTCTCCTTCTCGCTCTCTCTAGCTCTTTAGTTCCTTATAGATCTTAATATCCTTCTACAAATCATTTTGTATTTATTTGGCTCCATTCGGCTCCTTTAGGATCTCACTAGGTTTTCAGTTCCTTATTGCTCTAAATATCCTTCCACGACTCTTTTTGGCTATTTTGAGCTCTCTTTGATTACTTTTAACTCTCTTTAACTCATTGGTTGGTGTATTATTAGATTTTCAAATATTTTTTTAAGGTTTATCATCCAAAAGGAGCAAACGTATTTAAGTGGAACAAAGAAGAATCGAACTCGCATGCGTTGCTATCTCAAGCATGCTTGTCAATGTTAGTGATCAAAAATATAAGTCTTGATTTCTAGCCTATTTATAGATGTCTCGGACTAGGATATAGATAGTGTAGTTGAGATTAGATCTCTTGGCGTTCATCTCTTGAAGATGAAGAACTACTAAGGGGAGCTTATGGAACTTCTTCAACAAAAGGTATGTGGGGACTTGAACTCATATATCACTTGGAAAATCTATTTCTATTATCTCCTATATTGATACATAAGTCGTGTTACGATATAGTTTTCTCTATACACTTTTGAGATTTCGAGATGAGTATATCTCACTTACATATTTCTCGAAATATGTGTTGGTAAGCTTTCGCTTCGACCAAGTTCATATTGTATCATGAGAAAATTGCCGAGTAACATCTTACATGGTTTGTGTGATACAATCATTTTATGTAGGCTTGGAATGTTTCGATAATGATTATTTCAATATCTTGAAAATTGCTTTGACGCTAATAGTGTGTGAAAACGGCTATTATCATTATAGAAGTATATTTCAATGATTGAAATAAAGAGTTGAAGATGTAACCATCTTTGGATATAAGCATATATAGTATGTTCGCACATTAGTGTATAAATCCATAAACCGGGAACCAAGAGTATGCATATGTGTGTATACGAAATTGGTGAAGGAGACAAGATAAGTATACGTACACGAACGCATACTGGCGGAAGTTTTCAAACCGAAAATATCTGCTGAGTTTGGGAATTTCAAACTCCTAAACTAGTCACCTTAAGTATGCATAGATGTACGCATACTGGCGGAAGTTTTCAAACCGAAAATTTCTGCTGAGTTTGGAAACTTAACAAACTCAAAATTCCGGTTGCTTAATTACGCATACCCGTACGCATACTTAAGCTGGTTACTTTGTCAAATTGGTCAGTTCATGGACTTAAACATTTAAATCATAAGGAATGCAATCTTTGCAAACCGTGGCAATAATGTTCATGATTGATTCAAGTGAATCAAAACGATTTGGTTTCGATTGTGTTTTCTATACAATTGAACAACTCTTTAACTAGTTTCATTTGAGTCAATTAAACTAGTTATGGTTAAGATGAATAAGGTTGATACGATCGTAATCATATGCCTAACCTCGGTTAACTATTTGTGAACCAACTTTGGTGTACATGTTTAGGTACGGTTACATAAACCTAAATGAGGGTACATTTTATTTACGTGTAACAAGCTAAGTTCGATCTAACGGTGAAAGATATTAGCTTGGTTGAATCGAGTTTTTCATCTAACTGAATATTGAATGCTTTGTTACCAAGGTAACATGGATTGCAAACCCTGATTTGAAAACTATATAAATGAGAGCTCTAGCAACTAGGAAACCTAATCCCCACACCTCTTGTGTGTTACTAGTTTCATAACTAGAGTCTATTCTCCTTTAACCGTAGGTTTCTTCTCGACACCATGTAGTTAACGACTTGAAGACTTCATTGGGATTGTGAAGCCAGACTCAGATATTATCTTTGTAGTTGGGTGATATGATCTCTATCCTTTAGAATGTTAGATGCATAGCCGACTACAACTCTTAATATCCTTCTACAACTCATTTCGTTTATATTTGGCTCCATTCGGCTCCTTTTGGCTCTCTCTAGCTCTTTAGTTCCTTATAGCTCCTAATATCCTTCTACAGCTCATTTCGTCTCTATTTGGCTCCATTCGGCTCAATTTGGCTCCATTCGGCTCTCTCTAGCTCTTTAGTTCCTTATAGCTCTTAATATCCTTCTACAGATCATTTCGTCTCTATTTGGCTCCATTCGTCTCCTTTAGGCTCAATTTGGCTCCATTGGGCTCCTTTTGTCTCCTTTTCGCTCTCTCTAGCTCTTTAGTTCCTTATAGCTCTTAATATCCTTCTACAAATCATTTTGTATTTATTTGTCTCCATTCGGCTCCTTTAGGATCTCTCTAGGTTTTCAGTTCCTTATTGCTCTAAATATCCTTCCACGACTCTTTTTGGCTATTTTGAGCTCTCTTTGATTACTTTTAACTCTCTTTAACTCATTGGTTGGTGTATTATTAGATTTTCAAATATTTTTTTAAGGTTTATCATCCTAAAGGAGCAAACGTACGAAGTGGAACAAAGAAGAATCGAACTCGCATGCGTTGCTATCTCAAGCATGCTTGTCAATGTTAGTGATCAAAACTATAAGTCTTGATTTCTAGCCTATTTATAGATGTCTCGGACTAGGATATAGATAGTGTAGTTGAGATTAGATCTCTTGGCGTTCATCTCATGAAGATGAAGAACTAATAAGGGGAGCTTATGGAACTTCTTCAACAAAAGGTATGTGGGGACTTGAACTCATATATCACTTGGAAAGTCTATTTCTATTATCTCCTATATTGATACATAAGTCGTGTTACGATATAGTTTTCTCTATACACTTTTGAGATTTCGAGATGAGTATATCTCACTTACATATTTCTCGAAATATGTGTTGGTGCTTTTAAGCTTCCACCAAGTTCATATTGTATCATGAGAAAATTGCCGAGTAACATCTTACATGGTTTGTGTGATACAATCATTTGATGTAGGCTTGGAATGTTTCGATAATGATTATTTCAATATCTTGAAAATTGCTTTGACGCTAATAGTGTGTGAAAACGGCTATTATCATTATAGAAGTATATTTCAATGATTGAAATAAAGAGTTGAAGATGTAACCATCTTTGGATATAAGCATATATAGTATGTTCGCACATTAGTGTATAAATCCATAAACCGGGAACCAAGAGTATGCATATGTGTGTATACGAAATTGGTGAAGGAGACAAGATAAGTATACGTACAGAACGCATACCGCGGGAAGTTTTCAAACCGAAAATATCTGCACGAGTTTGGGAATTTCAAACTCTAAACTAGTCACCTTAAGTATGCATAGATGTACGCATATCAAGCGGAAGTTTTCAAACCGAAAATTTCTGCTTTGAGTTTGGAAACTTAACAAACTCAAAATTCCGGTTGCTTAAGTACGCATACCTGTACGCATACTTAAGCTGGTTACTTTGTCAAATTGGTCAATTCATGGACTTAAACATTTAAATCATAAGGAATGCAATCTTTGCAAACCGTGGCAATAATGTTCATGATTGATTCAAGTGAATCAAAACGATTTGGTTTCGATTGTGTTTTCTATACAATTGAACAACTCTTTAACTAGTTTCATTTGAGTCAATTAAACTAGTTATGGTTAAGATGAATAAGGTTGATATGATCGTAATCATATGCCTAACCTCGGTTAACTATTTGTGAACCAACCTGGTGTACATGTTTAGGTACGGTTACATAAACCTAAATGAGGGTACATTTTATTTCTGTGTAACAAGCTAAGTTCGATCTAACGGGTGAAAGATATTAGCTTGGTTGAATCAGGTTTTTCATCTAACGGTGAATATTGAATGCTTTGTTACCAAGGTAACATGGATTGCAAACCCTGATTTGAAAACTATATAAAAGAGAGCTCTAGCAACTAGCAAACCTAATCCCCACACCTCTTGTGTGTTACTAGTTTCATAACTAGAGTCTATTCTCCTTTAACCGTAGGTTTCTTCTCGACACCATGTAGTTAACGACTTGAAGACTTCATTGGGATTGTCAAGCCAGACCCAGATATTATCTTTGTAGTTGCGTGATATGATCTCTATCCTTTAGAATGTCAGATGCATAGCCGACTACAACTCTTAATATCCTTCTACAACTCATTTCGTTTATATTTGGCTCCATTCGGCTCCTTTTGGCTCTCTCTAGCTCTTCAGTTCCTTATAGCTCCTAATATCCTTCAAAAACTCATATCGTCTCTATTTGGCTCCATTCGGTTCCTTTTGGCTCAATTTGGCTCCATTCGGCTCTCTCTAGCTCTTTAGTTCCTTATAGCTCTTAATATCCTTCTACAGATCATTTTATCTCTATTTGGCTCCATTCGGCTCCTTTAGGATCAATTTGGCTCCATTCGGGTCCTTTTGTCTCCTTTTGTCTCTCTCTGGCTCTTCAGTTCCTTATAGCTCTTAATATCCTTCTACAACTCATTTCGTCTCTATTTGGCTCCATTCGGCTCCTTTAGGCTTAATTTGGCTCCATTCGACCGCTTTTGTCTCCTTTTGGCTATCTGTAGCTTTTCAGTTCCTTATAGCTCTTAATATCCTTCTACAACTCATTTCGTATCTATTTGGCTCCATTCGGCTCCTTTTGGCTCTCTCTAGCTCTTCAGTTCCTTATCGCTCTTAATATCCTTCTACAACTCATTTTGTCTCTATTTGGCTCCATTCGGCTCCTTTAGGTTCAATTTGGCTCCATTGGGCTCCTTTTGTCTCCTTTTGGTCTCTCTAGCTCTTTTGTTCCTTATAGCTCTTAATATCCTTCTACAGCTCAGTTCGTCTCTATTTGGCTTCATTCGGCTCCTTTAGGCTCAATTTGGCTCCATTCAGCTCCTTTTGTCTCCTTTTAGCTCTCTCTAGCTCTTCAGTTCCTTATAGCTCTTATTATCCTTATACAGATCATTTAGTCTCTATTTGGCTCCTTTTGGCTCTCTCTAGCTCTTCAGTTCCTTATCGTTCTTAATAACCTTCTACAACTCATTTCGTCTCTATTCGGCTCCATTTGGCTCCTTTAGACTCAATTTTGCTCCATTCGTCTCCTTTTGTCTCCTTTTGGCTCTCTCTAGCTCTTCGGTTCCTTATAGCTCTTAATATCCTTCTGCATCTCATTTCGTCTTTATTTGGCTCCATTTGGCTCCTTTAGGCTCAATTTGGCTCCATTGGGCTCTCTTTAGCTCTTCAGTTCCTTATAGATCTTAATATCCTTCTACAACTCATTTCTTCTCTATTTGGCTCCATTCGGCTCCTTTAGGATCTCTCTAGCTCTTCAATTCCTTATAGCTCTAAATATCCTTCCACGATTCTTTTTGGCTATTTTGAGCTCTCTTTGATTACTTTCAACTCTCTTTAACTCATTGGTTGGTGTATTATTAGATTTTCAAATAATTTTTTAAGGTTTATCATCCAAAAGGATCAAACGTACGAAGTGGAACAAAGAAGAAGTGTGTTAGAGCATTGCTCGATCGAACTCGCATGCATTGCTATCTCAAGCATGTTTGTCAATGTTAGTGATCAAAACTATAAGTCTTGATTTCTAGCCTATTTATAGATGTCTCGGACTAGGGTATAGTTAGTGTACGTTGAGGTTAGATCTCTCGGTGTTCATCTCTTGAAGACGAATAACTAATAGGGGGAGCTTATGGAACTTCTTCAACAAAAGGTATGTGGAGACTTGAACTTATCTATCACTTGGAAAGTCTATTTCTACTATCTCCTATATTGATACATAAGTCGTGTTACGATATAATTTTCTCTATACACTTTTGAGATTTCGAGCTGAGTATATCTCGCTTACATATTTCTCGAAATATGTGTTGGTAAGCTTTCGCTTCGACCAAGTTCATCTTATATCATGAGAAAATTTCCGAGTAACATCTTACATGGTTTGTGTGATAAAATCATTTGATTGTATGCGAACTAGGTTGCACGCCACATTCGGATTCCTAGTCTATCTGATTAAAATTTTCAATTCTGGTGCCTTTTTTTAAGGTCTTATTATAAAGATGTCAATTTTCCTTTTCTTGATATGATATCACCATATGAAATTAGAATTTTTCATTCCAAACTCAATCTTTGAGTTTATACAACTCTAGTACATAAATTTCTTATTAATTTCTTTCTCATGAAGAAAAGACATGTGTATTCTACATACTACTCATTTGTCCCTTTCACTTTTTGTATTTCCTTAAGCTTCCAGATGCTTTTCAGAACATTATTTCGCATAACTTCTTCAATCTCATATGCACGAGAACCATCGTACCTTTCACTTTTATCTTGAGAACACAAATTTTGCCTCCACATTCCTCCTCTTTCTGTAGAAGTGATATTTCTGGCTCGCTTAGTACTATTATTCGCAGAAGGCTCTGCTTCGATGTCGCTTTATCTGTTTTTCCAACTTTATACACTTCGTCCACCATTAATCTCTCAGCTCTTTGACTGTCTGCATCATGCTTTTTCCAATTTCTTCGGTTACCTTCTCTTTCTTAGCACTTATCAATATCGATTTCTTGTGAACTTCTACTTTCAACTGTATCTCCTCTTATTATTCCAATACCTTCAGGTAAAGGAAAATTTATGCACTGGTGAAATGTCGAAGCCACGCCCAAGATACTATGCAACCATGGCCTTCCAATCAGAGCATTATAAGGTGATTCGACATCCACGACACTGAATACAATTTCCGTTGGTAAATTCTGAAGAAGAATCCTCATTGTCACCTCTCCTTTAGGCTTGTTCGCAGTTCCATTGAAGCCATAAATTTTATATGTTGAAGGAATTAATTCATCATCTCTTCCACCCATAATTTTGTATGTAGGATAAAAGAGAATATCGACAGAACTTCCAGGATCTATAAGTATTCTATTTATTGCATAGGTGTTTGCTTCATCTTCTTCATCATCCTCTACTTTCGGTTTCGGATTAATTCCTAATCTCACTACTAATGGACATTCGTGCGATTCTCCTCCTCCTGCTGTTTCTTCCGCACTGAATGAAATAATCTGTTTTGCCAGTCTTTTAATGGTGATACTTTCGCAAGGTTGAGAATTTCCCTTCCATCAGCATCCCTCGCATACACCCTACTCAAGATATTGTCATGGAAGTCTTCTATGTTTTTGAATGAATGTATAATTGAATTACAATATAAGTTTTTTGCTTTTGCACCTACTTTAATTACATATGTATTCTTTCCTTTCTCCGTTCCATACGCATTTCCTCCCGGTGGTGGTGGTTGTGGTAAATTCTTTGGTTGATGTGCTAAGAAATGATCCAATTTCCCTTGTTCAATCATTCACAATTTGATTTTCCTCACTTCTGCAATTATTTTTTGTGACCATGAAAGCGATGATATACACAAACTTCTTTACTCCTCCTCCCTGGTGGTGGCTCATATCCTACATTATGTGGTTCAGGAATTTCTTCCATTAGGATGGCAGCTTCCCATACTTTATCTACTGTAGTGTTCAACTTCGGCAAATTTATCTGTTCCCATACTATCCTTCCAGTTCCTTGTCTCTTATTATAATATGGTTGCTGACCTCCAGAGCCTTCTGGTGGATTTTCCATTCTTTGAATCTTATTATTACCTTCGCGATTTTGAAGTTGTTTTTCTCTATATTCCTTTTCAAATTCTTCTTGATCTGCACTACCCATGGCTATTAACTTTTGTTCCCTCTCTATAATATTCTTTCCTTGATTCCCATGCAAGGTACTCGCAACAGCATTTGTCATTCTTGGGAGTAAACTTGCATTTCCGCTCTTCGCATCAGGTATCGCCACTGGATAGGAATCCATATCTCTTTGCTTCTCTTCCAGTGCTATGTATTTCTCTTGGAATTCGCGCAACTCTGACATTGTTATTGTATCCTTTATTCTGAAGATTTTTGTATATAATAAATCTGTAGGGAAAAGAGCATTGATAAATGCCAGAATAAGGTATCGCTCATCCACTCGTCTTTCCATTTTACTACACATGGTTCTCCAATGCGTTGTTAGATGACGCAAACTCTCATTTACTCTTCTGCGAAGTCCAAATGTCGTTTCAATTCCTGGTCTTGACATATTATTGCTAATATATTGTCCTAAAAGGACGTTCTGTAAATGATGAAACGATCCAATGGTTTCTATTGGAAACCCTTCAAACCATTTCAGAGCTTCCCCTGCCAAGCTCGCAGCAAAATATTTACGCATCACTGCATCATTCTTTTCCCACTGTAATAATTATTGAGTGTAAGCTTTCACATGTTGTATTACACACGCGCTTCCATCAAATATGCTAGTGAACACTGGTAAATTTCACTTGGGCGGTATCACTTCCATTTGAATTTACCTTGTAAAGGGAGTTTTCCCAGCTTCCTCCACTACTTCTTCTAGTTGTCTCCTTCTACTATTTCTTTTCGCAGTCATCATTACTCTTATTTCCGCCATTTCTTTAAGAATTTCTTCACTTAAAGTTTGATCTAAATCCTCTCGCATAGGTCTTTTAATCTTGCTTGCATCAATATATTCTCGTGATTATTCTGACGTACTGCCTCTTGTATCTCATATTCTTCAACTTCTTCTCTTCTTCTCCTACGCCTTTCAGTGTTCACATCAATCTGTGCTCTATGCACAACCCTTTCCTAATGCTCTGTGATTTTCCCTTCAAATCTCAAAGTCGATTTCCAATAGAAAGTAGGAAGGTTTCTGCTGGAGACAATATTGTCAAAGATGGCATCTCCAAGATCTCTGTTCCAGATGGTAATGCAACTTGGAATGTTGTAAAAAGCAAGAACAATGTTGCTAGGAGCAGTGTAAGTTCTTCCAAGGTTAATTAATACTAATAACACTTTCAGATTGTTGAGCAATGAGAATGATCCTACTACGAAGGATAAAGATAGCTTTACAATTGAAGAGTGTGAAGAGGATAGTGAGGGGTCGTCAGATGTAGGATCTGACAAGAATAATCATTACCTGGCTAACGAAGACAAAACTGCCAAGAAAACCGAGAAAGAGCTCTCAAGGCTCAAATGGAATGGCAATCTTGCTAATGAGAATCTTGGTAAAGATCAACGATCAGCCGCAAGGAAGCATAAGTAATTTGTTTATGCAACTCGTGTTGCGTATGCAGAAATTATATTGTTGCTTATAATTTTCTGTTGTGTGGATTGTTTTGGGAGTTGGCATTGTGCCCTTTTAGTTTGCTTTCTTTGTATTATGGTGCTGGATCTATCCTCACCTCTGGAATCGCTTAGGCGTTCTTATCTTGTATTCTTTTACTCCATTTATCAATGAATTTAACCTTAAAAAAAAAAAAAAAAAAACTCTACCTTGAAAGTCGCCATTTAGGCCCGGGATGCATCCTTTCTATCCGGGCCGAGCCCGTAGCACATTGAAACATAAATAGAATTTTCAACAACCAACCATCTATAATATAAAGCAAAATGATTTGTTTGGTGTTAGTAACTAGATTTTTGGTGTCCCAATTGAAATGACGTGACTACCCTTCCGTGATTTATTTCCTCCGACAGGTTGACGTAAATTTGCACAAATATAAGGGCAAGAAAGACTAATGCGCCATTATAATGACCCGAATGCCCCTCCGTGTTCTTGAGCTTCATAGCGGGCCATCGTAATAACTCAAAAAATTGAAGGGTAGATTTGTAAACAATTAGATACTAGATCTGAGAAAAAAATTTCTTTTTCTGTGATTTTCGATCTCCCCTCCACCTCCTTCAATCTCCCACACCACATTCGATGTCATTACCACTACAAAAGTTGACGGTTTAATTGAAACTATCATCACCTGCACTTCTCAATTGATGGAAACACCACCACTGCTACCAATTTAGAGTTCTGCCTTCTTCTACAAAATCACTATCCACTACCACAAATCTTCGGAAACCACCGCCACCGCCCTCCCTCATCACTAATTATTCAATCTTCTCCGTCACAACCCTCCCTTCCTTGAGTTTCATACACAAATGAACCACCAGCGACATCATCTCCACCATTACAGAAAACCAGCAACACCGATCAACACCGCCCTACCCTGATGTTGTATAAAACCATCAATCAATTTCTTTCATTTCCGTTGTACCATAAAATTGAACTATATTAATTATTTTCCGCTTTGATTTTGTTCACGAAATACTACTAGATGTCCTCAATTGATTGATAAAAGCACTTTCCACTACCATATACCACCATTGCCGTACCTTGATTCTTTTTGGTATAAAACCATGGATCAATTTTTTTCAATTCTGTATAAACCTATGTATGAAATTAAATTAATTCAATCAAACAAACAAAAATAATCAGATTAATGTATATATTTATATCTATATATATATTTGCTGTGTAGCTGGTGGTGGTGGCGGCGGCGGTGGAGTCGCAGTATTTTGGATGAAGAGGAGGAAGAAGAGAATGGGAAGGTGGAAACTTTGTACGCAAAATACCCTTCGTTTTTTAAGAGTTTGGCACTTGGTTACCAAGGCTTCGATTGTTGACACACTACTTCAAGTGAGTTGCATTGCAACATCTGTGCAATATGAATCCAAGTGTTAAAATTTTAGTGGGGTACTTAATGTGTTCTTAAGTCCTAATTTCTTAAACAAATGTGATCAAGAAAAATGAAAAGAAAAGTCAAATGGCTGCCATGAACTTGATTTCTTGCATCATAATATCAACGCTTTTTGTACAAAGCTGATAACACCGCTAAAAATAAGTTCATGTTTACTGTTGATTCTGTTCCATCAAGGCCCGGGTTATCCACTATGGCATTAGCCCCCTTCCTCCCCGTGCCATTATGGCACGGGCAATCCACTAGTTCTTTATAAGTAAAAATCCTAAATTCCAATTATTCTTTTTGAGGAATCAAAATCCTAGAAATTAATCATTATCATCTTTCATCCATTAATCAATGAATTGATTGCGATATTTATTTGTTATTTCGGAGCTGAATTTAGTTTCAATTTGGGCTTGCAGATTCTGTAAGTTTTTCTTTTTCCATTTCCAATTTTGATTCTTCTAGATCAATAGAGCTATAATTCTAAAGAAAAAATTGATTTTTAAAATCTTATAATACTGAAAAAGGCTCAATCTTTGTTTTTGTTTCAGTAACTTATTCGGAGTTCCATATGGAGTTGTCGGAATCTGACAACAGGATGGATAAAAGCTAGGTATCATATGGTAAGTGAAAATTCTGGGAAGTTGTTAGGGTTCTAAACCTAACCAAGAGATTAATAACACAAAACTTAAGAAAATCAAGAAAAGTAACCCTTTTGATTTGGGGCAAGCAACCTCAAGTAACCTTTTTGATTTGGGGTAAGCAACCTCAAAGTAAATAACAGATTAAAAAGAAGAATTGTATTGATTGAATGCACTAACCAAACTCGAGTTCAAGTATTTATAGCTAAACTAGCTTGTATACCAAGCAAACTAATTAAGGAAAGTACGAAACTAAATATGAGTTAACATAAATAAAGCAACTGCTCTAAATAAGGCATTATAGCCTGAGAAGAGTATGGCATCGCAACATCCCACGCCGCTTGAAAAATGGCTTGTCCTCAAGCTTGAAATGCGAGGAAACGAGCAAGAAGGTCATCGACATCTTCCCAAGTGGCATCGTCCTTTGAGTGATTCTTCCATTGAACCAACCATTTGGTTCCGGATACGCTCCTTTTTTGTAAATCTTTCTCTCCAAAACAATGTCCTGGTTCCCACTTATCATAGTCAATAACGAGGGTAAGATAGATTCAATAGTTGTAGCAGATCCAAGCTTAAGTTTAAGTTGAGAAACGTGAAACACCTATGAATGCGACTAGTAGCGGTAACTCTAGTTTATAGGCAACGAGTCCAATCTTTTCCAAAACTCGAAATGGACCGTAAAATTTTGGTGATTGACTTAGAAAAGGATCTTTGTCTTTCTCCGTTGTTTGTCTATAAGGTTGTAAACGAAGATAGACAAAGTCATTAACTTCAAAGGTCCTCTCGTATTTACGAGCATCCGCATACGTTTTCATCCGAGTTTGAGCATCGGTTAAATGAGATTCTTTGGAGTCTCGAGTGTGATCTCTAGCTTGTAAGTTGAGTTCAACAAGCATTGACAAGAGTGAGAGCCAGGTAAATAAGCTGAAATCGTTGGAGGAGAACGACTATACAATGCCGCAAATGGACTCATCTTGATTCTTTGAATGATAACTTGTATTATACCACCATTCGGCCCATGGCAGCCATTTGGACCAATCTTTTGGTTTAGTGCCAAAACACCGTAAATAACACTCCAATGTTCGATTGGTGACTTCGTTTGCCCATCAAGCCATGGGTGATATCTTCGAACTTCTACACAACTTAGTGTCTTGTAATTCAAAGAAAGCTTCCCAAAATTGCTCATGAATATTGGATCTCTATCACTTGTGATTGTTTTGGGCATACCATGTAGACGAACCACTTCTTTCACAAAAACATCAACAATGGTGTTGGCGAGAATAAGGATGAGACAATGGTATAAAATGGGCATACTTAGATAAACGATCTACAACAACCAAGATAGAATTTTTTCTATTTGAGGTGGGAAATCCATCAATAAAGTCCATTGAAATATCCAACCAAACATCCGCAGTATGGGTAGAGGTTGTAACAGTCCGAGAGGAGCTAAGGCTTCGACTTATCGTTGACAAATATCACAATGAGAAATAAAGTCTTTGATGGTTTGTTTCATACCTTTCCGGTGAAAGTTGAGTTGTAGGCGCTGAATGTACGTAAAAATCCAGAATGACCACCAAGAGGAGAAGAATGAAACTCATGAAGTAGTTTGGTACACCAAGTAGAGGAAGGAGCCACTACAATACGCCCTTTGTAACGAAGAATACCATCCGTATAAGAGTATTTGGACTCCATATCCGGAGATCGCTGAAGTTTGGTGATAAGAGTACCCAATTCCGGATCACTATGACATTCGGAATGATGTCATGAATTCCCTCAAACACGGGAGCGGTGATTGATAGTAATTGAATGTCGGCTAACCTTGAAAGTGCATCTGCAGACTTTATTTGAAGATCCACTTCGAAAAATAATTTCATAGTCATAACCAATGAGTTTAGATAACCATTTTTGTTGCTCGATAGAAGATAATCGTTGCTCCAGAAAATATTTTAAACTTCTATGATCGAGTGTAAATTTTAAAGTGACGGCCAAGTAAATAAGGTCTCCACTTTTTATACTTGAAGATACAATGGCTAACATCTCCTTATCATAGATGGATAAATTCAAGTTTTTTCCCGATAATGGTTTGCTATAGAATGCAATAGGTTTACCCTTGCATTAATACGCCTCCCAAACCATTCCCGGATGCATCACATTCCAAATAAAATTCCTTAGAAAAATGTAAGGTTAACACGGGGGTAGTGGTTAAGGCCAATTTCAACTTATTAAAGGCTTGTGTAGCTTCATCACTCCAAGCAAAAGAATCCTTCTTCAAAAGGTTAGTCAATTGGAGCACTAACTTTCCCATAATCACGCACAAACTTGCGATAATACCCTGCTAAACCCAAGAATCCCCGAGATCTTTAATTGTAGAGGAAGGGGCCAATGTGTAATGGCGGAAATTTTATCGGGTTCTACTTTGCAATACCATCAGCTGAAACAATGTGACCCAAATAGGCGATTGATGCCTTAGCAAATTCACACTTAGATTCCTTGAGAAATAACTTGTTTGTGAAGTAGTTGAAAAACAAGTTGTAAATGTTGAATATGTTCCGACATGGAATTGCTATATATTAAGATATCATCAAAAAAGACAAGAACAAACTTGCGGAGATAAGGACGAAATATATCATTCATTAAGCTCTGGAATGTTGCGGGAGCATTAGATAAACCAAACGGCATCACCAAAAACTTGTAATGGCCATCATGAGTCCTGAAAGCTGTTTTTCAATGTCGAGTCAAAAATCTTATTTGATGATACCCAAAACGCATATCTACCTTGAAAAAACCTTTTTACCATGTAGTTCATCTATCAATTCATCAACCACGGAATTGAAATCTATCCTTCACAAGAACCTTGTTTAATGCTCGATAGTCGACACACATACGCCAAGTACCATCTTTTTTACGTACCAACAATACTTGGGGAAGAATAAGGGCTAGAGCTTTGTCTAATAAACCCCTATTTATCTCAAGCTCATGTCACTATTTTATCAATTTCCTCTTTTTGAAAATGAGGATATCGATAAGGTCTAACATTAATTAGAGCAGTGTTTGGCAGTAGGGGAATATGGTGATCATGTGATCGTGAAGGTGGTAATGAAGTAGGGGTGCAAAATATCGAAAAACTAGATAGAAGTTCTGAAATTCCGTAGGTACCGAGTAGTAGGTGCAAGAGAATCGTAAGTAGAAACCAATTGAAGAATAATACCTTGATGTTCATCTTTGAATAAGTTTTACGCATTGACAAAGCGTCGAGTAACACAACCGAGGTGGAGTGATTACCAATAAGAAGATAATCGGGACGATCGGTTTTGAAGTGCATATGAAGTTTTGAAAAATCCCAACTAATATTTCCCGAGTTCTCAACCAATGAACTCCCGAACTGCATCACAACCGCCGACGGGTAGTAGAAAAATTAGTAGAAAAACTATAGTCTTGTAACGTAACCTAATATTTGCACATGATCCTTGAGTCTCAAGAAAGCCACCATCACCCACCATGACACGTATAGAAGTACCACCAGATTGATCAGTAAATCCACATCTCTTAGCAATTATTGGATGTAAGAAATTATGGGTGGATCCGAGTCGATGAGAACGTAATAGACCGACCCTTAATACAGCCTTGAATTCGCATTGTGTTGGGAAAAGGAGAACCCAAAAAAGAATTTAAGGAAATAGTAGGTTCAGGTGTTGCTGCACATGAAACATCAGTTTCATTAATGGTAGTTGTATGTGTTTCGTTAAGGAGTTCAATATCTTCTTCAAATTCATCTGGAGCACCTTCCAAAATAAGTAGTTTAGGTTTCTCACAAATATGACCTGGTTTGTAGAACTGATCACAGTTGAAACAAAGGCCTTGATCTCTTCGTGTACGTTGCTCTTCTAATGTTAATCGTTTAGCTCCAGGTGGAATAGTACTTCTTCTCTGTTGTGCACCAGTAGAATTTAGGATCTGCCGAAAGGGATTTGACCGAGTAAGAGTCTTGGATAAAGAAAAATGTTGTAAAACGTCTTCCTGCTTAATAGCTTTCTTGAAAGCCATTGATAAGGTTTGAGGTTCCAAAACTTCAACAACAGATCGAATCTCAGTTTTTAAGGATCGAATAAAAAGATCAATAATATGGTCTTGTGTAAATCAGTTACAAAATTCAGAATTTGTTCGGAATTCTGCAATGTGTTCTCGTACTGAACCAGTTTGAGATATGGTAGATAAAGCCATACGAGGATTGGCAAACTTTTTATCTGCAAAACGATCACAAATAAGAGAACAAAAGTGCAGCCAAGTAGCATGCATTACCTTGCCCTGAATCCATCTATACCAAGAATTGGCTTCTCCCTTAAAGTGAGCAGTAGCAATTGAGATTTTGTAAGCGTCAGCCACATTATGGAGATTAAAGTATTGATCGACTGAAAAATCCATCCTTCTCGGATCTTTTTCCATCAAAAGTAGGAAACTTCAAGTTGATTGGTGCCGCCCGAATAAGAATTGGTATATCTCACCCAGTAGAACCAAGTACAATTATTGCCATGAACACCGTTGTTCTTTGAAGAAGCCATAAACCCAGGTGGGGTTGTATTAAGAGGAAAACGTGCCAGAAGAACTTGTGTCATACTTCTAGCGATAGAATCACCAAGGGAAACCATGTCCGTCTTACTTGCTTGCATCATAGTAGCCATTGCTTTCCTATTATCTTCCATTAGCGTAGCCATCTGTTTGTTGTTCGAAGTCTGTAATCTAGCAAACAAAAGTTCCAACGACCCTTCCAAATCATCATGACTCTCAGCCACAAAGATGCATGAAGTCATTAACTTCTTTGGTAAGAGCTTCCTGACTTGTTTTTAGACTTTGAACCTCCTCAGTAATCGTCATAAAAAAAAAAATTTGGGTGAAAATCGAACCTGCTCTGATGACAGATGTTAGGGTTCTAAACCTAACCAAGAGATTAATAACACAAAACTTAAGAAAATCAAGAAAAGTAACCCTTTTGATTTGGGGCAAGCAACCTCAAGTAACCCTTTTGATTTGGGGTAAGCAACCTCAAAGTAAATAACAGATTAAAAAGAAGAATTGTATTGATTGAATGCACTAACCAAACTCGAGTTCAAGTATTTATAGCTAAACTAGCTTGTATACCAAGCAAACTAATTAAGGAAAGTACGGAACTAAATATGAGTTAACATAAATAAAGCAACTGCTCTAAATAAGGCATTATAGCCTGAGAAGAGTATGGCATCGCAACAGAA